>PVJX010001534.1:0-158370 GCA_004027295.1 Dolichotis patagonum
GAGACCATTCTCTTAAGTGAAATAAACCAAACTCACAAGGGTAAATACCATATAATCTCCCTAATATGAGATTTGATAAGAGTATATAAGACTTTATGGTAAGCATGAGGCCCCATCTCATAGCTTCGAAGTCTTTCAAAGTTTTAAATCATCAGGTGGAATGGTGTTATCCTGTTTTGTTTGACTATATCATACGTGACGATATGAACAGCTGTTTTGAAGAAAACAAAACATTGTGACAGCTATTGCTGATTCAATATTATCCTTCTTAGAAGTCCTACCATGCTTTTTTTTTTGTTTGTTTGTTTTGTTTTGTTCTGTTCTATTGCCGTTGGTTCTGTCTACCACATTGTGTCTCATTGGAATTTGAATATGTGTGATAGTTCAAACAAATTTTTTTCTTTTTTATCAAAAATGAGCTATTATTATACTCATTGATCATTTTCTGTTATTTGGTTCAGAAAGCCCTGGAATTCTTTCACTAAATGCATGGCTTTATACTATTGTGTTATGTTTGATATTATTGTAACTGAAACTATGCTCAACTATAGCAGAGTTAGAGATATGGTGTTAGATAATGTTGATGTCCAGTTGACTTAATGTAAAGTACTGTGTTGCCTATGTTGTCCTCTTCTGATCTGCTCTGTACTACCCCCTTTTGTTTTATTCTCTTTTAAATAAAAAAAAAGTATGTAATTTGTTGATTATTGTTACTCTCCTGCTAGCCTGTCTTGAAACTGTTTTAATGTCATTTCTTACTTTTTCCTGTTTTTTTAAAGGAATAATTCAAGAGGAAGACATAACTGTTATAAACATATATGTACTGCACACCTAAATGCCCAACTTCATAAAACAAATACTACTGGACATAAAACACAAGGTAAAATCCAAAACAACTATAACGAAAGACCTCAGTGTTGGAGACCACTATGAAGCAGCTCTGAGAAGGGTTTAAATTTTACTAATTGGCTTTACTAATTGGTTTATCTGTGAGTTTGTCCTAGGCCCGGGCCCCTTGCCTGGCAATGGGAGCTGATTCATAGTAAGTGCACCTCTATGAATCACTGGTCCTGGCTGAGGCCTGTAGTGACTTGTAAGGCCAGAGATACCTCAAAGGGCAAGATAAGGCCACAGCTGAAGACACCTTGGCTCCTCCACTACTTAAGTGAATGGAGACAGCAGTTAAAGGAAGTTCACTCCTGCAGTCTCAATTCTACCATGAATGTTATCTTGGAAATAAGATGATTCTCCTAAATTGGAATAATTTACCACTTGGAGAAGTCTTTGAAGTGACTCCCAACGTCCTGCTCATTTCCTGTGCTTTTTCAATTTTCTCACTTTTTATCTTGGTCCCTAATAAAAGTAGGATGATCCAGAGAAGTGGGAGTCTTAGCCCTCAGAATCTGGAGCTCAACTAAAGGGTTTTGACCCTCCTGGAGCCCTAAAAATATCACACAATTGTCTCTTTTTATTTAACCTCCACCATACACTCGTTTGGGAGATCGGGGATCTAGGTCAGGACCCGATAACTGGCACCCTGACAGGGACTTGAACCCTCAGATTAAAAGTCTGATGCTCTACCCAACTTCATAAAACAAATACGACTAGACATAAAAAACCAGATAAAATCCAAAACTATAATTAAAGACCTCAGTAATCCACTTTCACCAAATTGATCAACTATACAAAAAAAATCTACAAGAAAATATGAGAAAATCTTCAAAAAATGAACTTTAATAGATATCTTCAGAATGATCCCCTCCAACAACAGAATATACATTCTTCTCAGCATCATATGGTCTTTCTTTAAAACAGACTACATGCTATCCCATAAAGCATGATTAAGTAAATGAAAGAGAACTGAAATTATTCTATGCATATTATCAGATCATAGTGCAATTAAACTATAAATCATTTGCAAAAGAAATTATGCAAACCCTTGGAAATTAAACAATACACTCTTGAATAATCAATGAGTCACAGAATAAATCAAGGAAGAAATTGGATAGTTCTTAAAATCAAATGATAATGCTGATACAATGTATCCCAACCTATAGGACACAATGAAAGCTGTTCTATGAGGGAAGCTTATAGTGGTGAATGTCCACTTCAGAAAAACAAAGTAAGCCCAAAGAACTAACCTAGAGATGCATGTTAAGTTGTTATAAAAATGAGAAAAGTTTAAATCCAATGTTTGTATGAGGAAGGAAATTATAAAGATCAGAAGAGAATATAATGAATTTCAGCCTAAAGAACGGTACAAAGAATCAGTAAATTGAAGAGCTGATTCTTTGAAATAATGAAAAATAATAGACAAATACCTAGCCAATCTTACCAAAAGGCTCAAATGAATGCAATTAGAAACAAAAAAAGTGAATCTACAACAGTCTCTTTCAAAATACTGAAGATTATTAGTAACTACTTCAGGAACCTTGTATTTTAACAAAATAGAGCATTCATAAAAAGATCCCTAGATACATATGAATTACCAAAACTGAACCAAGAAGACATAACATCTCTGAATAATAATAATAATGATAAATCTACAATGAAATTGAAGCATTACTAAAAAACCTACCAAGGAAAGCTTGGGATCTGATGGATTCACTGCTGAATTCTATAAGAACATCAGGAAATATTTAATGCTAATATTGTTCAAGCTGTTTAATAAAATTTGAAGGGAAGGACTACTCCCTACGTCATTCCTAGAAGGTAGCATTACCCTGACTGCAAAACCAGGAAAGGACTTGACCAAAAAAGGGAACTACTGGCTAACTTCTTTAATAATAAATATTGACAGAAAAATCTTGAAAAAGTTACTGGCAAACAGGATTCAACAAATTATCAGAAAGATTATACATTATAACCAAGTAGGTTTCATGCCAGGGATGCAGGGATGGTTCAACATATACAAATCAACACACTTAATATGTCACATAAATGGATGCAAGAACAAATATTACATGATCATCTCCCTAGATGCAAAAAAAGCCTTTCACAAAATCCAACATCTATTCAAGATAAAACCCTGAAGAATATATGTGTAAAAGGACTTTATGTCAACTTGATAAAAGGCATTTATAATAAAACAATAACCACTATCATAATAATTGGGAAAACCTGAAAGCTTTTCCTCTTAAATCAGGAATAAGGATGTCCATGATTTATCACCACTCCTGTTCAACATATTACTCAAAACATTAGCCAGAACAATCAAGGAAGAGAATGAAGTGAAAGGACTACATGCAGGAAAGTAAGAGGCTAAATTATCAATATTTGCAGATGGCATGATGCTTTACATAGAAGAGCTAAAAAATTCCACACAAAGTGTTCTAGAATTAATAACCAAATTTAATAACACAATGAATACAAAGTCAACACACAAAAATCAATAGCATTTCTGTATACCAAATAACAGCATTCTTTACAGAACTAGAGAAAACAATACTAACATTTATATGGAATCAGAAGATATCTAGAAGAGGGCAAGCAATTTTGAGCAGTAAGAGCAAGTCAGGAGGAATCCTATTTCTGGATTTCATGTTATAGTACAAAGTTAGAGTGATTAAAAAAGCATACTATTGGCTAAAAGACAGACATGTGGATCAAAGGAACAGAACAGAATTTGCAGAAAGAATTCCAAGCACATTCAGCTACCGACCTGATCTTTGACAAAGGAGCCAAAAACATAGTGGAAGAAAGATAGCCTCTTTAAGAAATAGTGCTGGAAAAATTGTCTAACTACATGAAGAAGATTGAATCTAGGCCCATATCTCTCATCATGTACTAAACTAAGATAGCTAAAATGTCTAAATATTAAAACAGAAACAATCTACTGGAAGATAAATTAGGTCAAACTCTTGAAGGAAAAAGCACAGGTAAGGACTTTCTGAATAGAATCCCAGTTCACAAAAATAACAACAATAATCAACCAAGAAGATCATATTAAATTAAAAGTTTCTGCACAACAAAGGAAACAACCAACAGAGTGAAGAGGTAACCTACAGAATGGAAATAAAATTGCCAGCTATTCCTTGGACAGAAGACTAATATTTAGAATATATAAAGAACTCAAAAAAAATTTAGATTCCCCCCCAAATGAAACCCAATTAAGAAAAAATGGGCTACTGAAATGAATAGCCACTTCTCAGAAGAAGGCATACAAATGGTCAATAAATACATGAAAAAATGTTCAACATCTCTGGCCATTACAGAAATGCAAATTAAAACAACATGGTGATCACTATTTCAGATTTTATTCCAGAAAGAATACCTAGCAACAAGAATGTGGATAGCAAAAATGGTGAGGTTGCAGGGAAAATGTAAATTCTTCATTTTTGGTAGCAATATAAATTAATAAAACCAGTAAAATTAATATAATTATGTAAATTAATAAAACCAGTGAAAACCTAAAACAAGAAATTCCAAAGGGCACAGCTTGTCTTGGTCACTTTTCTCTCACTGCTGAAATGAAGTACCTGACACCCAAAGTTAAGGAATAAAAGGTTTATTTAGCTCACAGTTTGTATGAGGTTTCAGTCCATAATCAGCTGACTCCAAAGCAAAGCAGCCATGGCAGAGGAGCAACAGTTCATGGTGGTGGAAAACAACACAACAACAAGACCAAAAGGGACTAATCACACCTCCTTCCCTCCCTTATATTGTGCTGGTTACCCACTCCTGGGCGGGTGCAGTATTCACACCACCAATCCCAGCACTAGACAACAAACCAATCACAAATGCTAGAGTCAGCTGCCTCCATGACTATATGAGGCTTTGAGGGGACATTTAAACAAACCACAACACAGCTATTTCCCTTCAAGTTATCTCCCAAAAGACATTATACTACAATGATACATCTATACCCATGTTAGCAGCAGCATGATTTATAATAGTTAAACCTTGGAAGTGGTTGATATGCCCGTCAACAGATATATAGATAAAGAAAATGTAATATGATACACATTAAAGTACTAATCTGCCATAAGAAAAGATAAACTTGAGTCATTCGTAGGAAAATGGATGCATATTTTGACCATAATATTAAGTGAAATAACTCAGATACATGAGCTTAAATATCACATGGCTTCTCTTATACGAGAAACCCAAAGTACAAACAGCAAAATAAAAGATAGATTATAGGGGCAAAAGTGATGGAAGAGAGGCTTATGGGAGGAAAAGGAAAAAGTGCAGCTGGAAGGGAAGGGAGAAGAATAGGTGCAAAAAAGAATTAAGATGTGGTATGTATATGTATTAACTTTCTTTTTTCTTTTCTTTTTTTGAGACAGGGTCTTGCTATACAGTTCAGGTTGGCCTTGAGCTCACTTTATACCCCAGGCTGGTCTCAAACTCACAACGATTCTCCTGCCTCAGCCTGAGTGCTGGGATTATAGGCATGCACCACCACACCCAGCTTGTGGACTAATGTTTCATGGTAAATGTAATCATTCTGTACTGAAAACTTGTGCTAATTAAAAAAAAAACAAGGAAAAAGCAAAAGCCTAAGATACACATTTAAAAACTAATACTATTGAATTTTAGGTGGGAATAAAGGATAGAATAGAAAAGATGATTAAAGAACTAGATTTTTGATAATGTACATTTTTTATAATCAAAAACTTTTAAAATGCAATTTACAATTTACTCTTATGTTGTAAATAGGCTGTCAGTGAGGATTGTTATTTTTGCTTTACTTGAGTCTTATTTAGTAGTGCGGCATAATGCCTATTTATTTATTTATCCATTCATCCTAGGAATTATTGTCTTGCAAAAGTGAATGCTTTCTCAACATTTACAAGAACTGAGCTCCAAATTCTGTTACTCAGAACTGCTCTTTTTTCTGCAGCAGTGTTCTCGGACTGACAGGCTAGTTTCCTTATTTTGATAATTTTTTCTAACAATGTTATTTGTCATAAAAACATATTTTCATTATGTTTTGTACAATTGCTCATTACATAGAGATTTCATCTTAAGGACTGAAGATTATACAAAGAAGTGATGAAGAAGCCACTCAGTAAGACGTTTTTAAAACAGCAAAAATATTAGTGGGAACTAAGAAACACAACCTCTTTTTTGTACCTCTTATTCTATCAAAATAAATTATATTAGTATTGTAGGGCCTTTTTGTGTTCAGCTCCAAAAGCATTTTTAAAAGTACTTTTGAGCCTACAAATCAATAGTTTGGTGTAAGAGTATAAGAGTAGGAGGAAGAATGCTTGAATCTAGTTCTTAATAAAGATCCTTGGATTCCATACAAGATTCACTGATGGGTTCCAAGGATTCCATAAAAACTTTCAAACTTTATATAAAATTGGTTGTGTGTGTGTGTGTGTGTGAAAGTGCGTATGTGTGAATGTGTGGGTATGCATATATGTATATTTCTTCATATACATACATACATTTTCCTAAGATCAATAGTTTTTATCAGAATTGTAAAAGGACCGATTACCTTAAAAAGTGTTTTAAACCCAAAGAAGCAGCATTAAAGTTTTTGTTACTGCAGTAAAGGGTAAAGATCTGGGAAAAGTCCTGTGACCACAAGTATTCCTCAGATTTTCAGTGTCAACCTTCTATAGCCTACACATTCTTTAGGCTGAGGCAATTACTTTTTCCCCCTCACAAGCCTTAAAAGTCTGTTGCTGGTGGTGGTAATCCTGATTGTATCCTGCCTGGACCAGAGGCTTTGCGCCCTCCTTACGTAAAAATTGTATTCTGTGAAGTAACATCCTCCATGCTACGACGAAATAACTACAGTTTTCTTTCACTCAGGTTAGGTCAAATCTCCAAAAGAGAAGGGCATTTTCCAAACACAGCTGGGCTCTCCTTGTCTCCCTCTAAACCTATGAGACTAACCTTAAATTTACATAATCACCCACATGGAACAGGAAATGTAAATATTAAAGTGCTGGTAATGTTTGGTTATGTTTTTCATGTGATTCACATTAAAGTATTTTGTGTGAAAGTTGAAGACACTTTAGAAAAACACTATAATGTAAATGAAATTTTTAAATTACAGAAAATTTTGAATCCCTGACTTCTATAGGAAAACAATTTTAACAGAAGTGTTTGTTGGTGATGGTTCTTTCATGTTATTTTGACTTTGTTTTTGTTTATTTACATGAAATAAAGTGAGAAGAGAGGAATAAAATGGAAAAGAAATGACAGGAAACAGCTCTCTACCTCTGCATCAAAATACCAGCAAAAAACCACAGTTATGCTGCCATCTAACAACACTATACATTCTGTTTAGGAAACTGCGTGATCCCAGAAACTGTCGTGTAACTTTAGACAGTAATGAAATTACACCCTACACATGCTCAAAACCATCCTCCATAGCTTCTAATGACATTATTTTTTTTCTTGAATGCTCTCTGGAGAACTTTTTTCCTCGGAAAGGAGCCAGCCACGAGTTGCCCAAATAGTGGTGGTGGGCAGACATAATACAAGTTTATTAGGCCCTCCAGTTTCAGCTGTCATAAATTTGGGAAATTGGATAATGATAGTTGACTGGCTTTTTTTTTTTTTTAATCAAAGGGGAAAAGATGGGCACTTTTCCTAAGAACAAATGTCTGTCTGGGTAAGTCCCAGAATGCAGTCAACCATTATTTTTCCAAGAAAATTTAGTGTAAATGCTAACAATTTACACTGAAATTTAAATTAAAAAGTTGAGATAACAAAGAGGAAACATATAACCAAAAAATAAAAATTTGGTGTGACTGTGACTATTTCCATGATTTTCCAGGATGCTATCAGGTATAGTTTGCCCCTGGAAATCAGATTGGTTGTAAATATAAGGATGGTTCTATCATTCTGGATTGCAGTCACCTATGAGTTGCCACATTCTGTAATCTGAGAATCAAAACTCCCAATGAATATAATTAACACTGCATGTATTCTGAGGAATAGAATCAAACAGATATGCTCACTGCACAGAATAACCCTGAAAGTCAAACATCCACACTGAGGTAATACAGCTCTTAAAGAGATCAAATGACACTAGACACAAATGTATCAAGTTGTTGTGGTAACTGATCCAAAGTGTGGTCCAGCTGTTACCAGTCTGTTTTCCCAGCATCATAGGCTATTCACTCAAGGCAAACCATAAAAATACCTCCTTGCTCATAAAAAAGACATTCTCTGTCTCATGTGCCAGATTGTTCATCTCCTCAGGCCATTGTTTGCCCTTTCCAACTCGCTCTTGTCTTCTGTTCACGAGAGAAGGATTTGGAGAGAATCCTGCCAACAATTACACTTGGGTTCCCTAATTCAACAGAAAAGCAGGTTTCCTGAGAAGAGAAGAGAGTATGTGACCCCTCCACCCACAGTCACACACAAATTCAATTATCATCTTCCCAGCCTGCTTCTTTGGACCAGGTGTTTACACTCAGCCTGTCTGTGTGAATGCTTTCAATGTATATCCAAGTGGAAACTGAGAGGTTTCTTTTATTTTTTTCTATAAAATAGGTTATGAGGTATCTTATTAAAAAGAACCAGTGAGAAAAATAATGTCGTGGAAAGAGCATAGATTCTGCTCTATGAACAGACCTCAGTTCAGCCCTGGACTGTAATTTTCTATGCTGTTTGTCCTTAGACAGGTACAGTATGTATTCTCTCTGAAGCTTACTTAGCTCATCTAAGGAAGGGTGTTAATGATCTTCTTAGCCTTTATTGTGCATATCGCTCTCAGCCTTTTGGCTAAGATCAAGTGTGTAGCCTTTACTGTGCATAGTAAACACTTCCTTTTTTTTTTTTTTTTTTTTTGCTAGAATGCAGACCTCAACTCAGTAGGTCTGGGGTGGGTCCAGGAGTTTTTCTCCATAAAACCTCAAGGTGACGCTGATGCTGCTGGTCTGGATCACCCTTTACTACTGTGATAGCATGGCCTTTTAAGATTTAACTTTATATAAAGGAGCTACAATAATAGCGCACAGAAAGCTTTCAGTTAATGTTAGTTCCTACCTTTTTACTTTCATCTTCATCCCCATACAATATACTACAGAAAAGAGTTTCTATTCCTCTATGTCTTCACATTTTGAGGTAGCAAAATAGAATTATAACAACAAAAAAACTCACACTGTTCTAAAATGGAAAGATGATTAGATTGGCTGGAAATCCTGGAAAGTTCCCTTCGAACAGTGAGGGCGAACCTTTTAGAGCTTTCAGTGATAACAGACTGTTGCCGCACACATGCTATAGGTTTGTCAACACCGCAAAGGTGCTTTGGACAGTAATGGCTTGATGAAAATAACTGAAGACCTGGCAACATTATTTGCATCTTCCATGTAGCTGCATAACAATTCCTAATATAACACAATTAACAACGCTTTCATGGCTCTTGCCAAAGAAGAACATTATTCAAGGATAATAAATACATTTTGAAAATCTCAGTGTTCTGCTTAAAAGCCATGAACACACATACATATAATAATATATACATTCTTCAAAAAGTTGCCATTGTAAGAATGTGCTATGTAAGTCATATTTCAAGATTCTACAATTTATCAAATATGTGACTTCCATAGTAATGATAATCATCACAACCAAAACTTATTAAATACAGTTGTGAGTACCATACCCAGTGCTTTATATGTACCGTCTCATTTTTTCTCACAATAACCCTGAGTAGTGGAAATTATTATGACCTAGAAGATCCACTATTATCTGAGAGCCCTCAATCAATCTTGGGGTCCTGTCTGCCCAGAATAATCTTCTCTAGGGTGTCTGTTTAGATAATTTATTCACTTTTTATGTTTTGGACCAAATCTCACTCTCTAAAAGATCAACTTATTAATACTTCAAACTGCTCGCTTCCAGCATGTTCTGAATCCTAATTTTTTTCATCTTCCAATATACTATAATTTACTTATTATATTTTCTCTTTATTATTACTCCACCTTCCCACCCCAAAACTGTTGCTCCCAAATGTAAAATCTATGAGGGAAGGTATTTTTCTTTGCTTAATTCACTGACATATTCCAAGTGCTTGGCCCAAAGTAGATGCTCAATAATTTTTTGAAAAAATAAATGAGTATCCATTTTATAGATACAGAAACTGAAATTTAGTGCAGTTAAATAACATATCTAAGAAAAGTGTATATCCAGTAATCAAAGTTAGACAATCTGACTCCAGAGTAGTACCCTTTATTTGATAGAGGAATAAAGAATGTGAGAGGGAGTAAGTTCTAAATCCAAGCTGGTACTCTCTAATTTCCTATGCAGTTGCAGGACTGCACAGATAGATTTAACCTTTTGGCACCCCTCATCTGGACTCCAGTGATTGAGATGAGGACAAAAGTAACCTGACACAAAGATAGAGGGGGATGTAAAATCAAGTATATCTCTAGAAGCAACCATTTTAGTATCCATACACTTAGCAGAAGCTCTTGCTATAACATATATGATGTGCTTGGAAGGCTTTAATTGAGTTACAGGTGTTATTAGCTACATGAATAACACTAATCAGTTTCTCATATTTTTCCTCATTAGAGATACCTGTGGACAGAGCTGAAGCTTGCTCAAATTCTTTTACAAATTTAAACATTCAGGCAGTCCTGTGACCTTCTGGCTCTGAAGATGCAATATTGTTTATCCCATGACTTTGAATATTTTCAGGCCAATATCTAAGTCTCTGTGAAACACTGTCCTCTTTTGTAGGATATACTTCCAGGCCCAACTAAAAGGATCATTACAATTTCCTAAGACCACTGTGCTACTCAGTGAATCAGAAGAAATCAGTTAGCTCCTTTGACTAACTGAATAACTGTAATGAAATGGAGGGTATCTGAAGAAGAGAAAAAGTTAAAGTGAGTGAGAGGGTGTGGAGAAGAGAGATCATATAGGACACCATCACTGGCCGAGGGAGTCACTAGAGGAGACTCCATGAAAATCTGGGCCATCGTATTTTACACTTATATCTAGACCTTAAGGCCCAAGAGAATTAAAGAGAGGGTTAAAAAGTCAATTTTTCACTGTCCTGACTATGCGGCTTTGAGTTTTAATACAGGAATCTGGAGGTAAAGCTAAATTAAGCCTTCTTTGGGAATACACATACCTGCATACACACCTAAATGAGAAGGGAGTAGCTCATGTCTTCACCAAATCAACATTAGATAAAGTATGTGAACTTCTCTAGGAATCCCTGAGGTGGAAGCAATGATTGAGATCATGCTGCCTTCCAGAGCCAGGGCAGGAGAAAGCTACAATCATAAGGCAGTCCACTATCTTGGTCACAGATAGGTGTTATTACATCTACTTTATGAAATCCTGGTGGCTCAAGAAGGCATTGAGTAACTTGACCAACATTATACAGATAGTAGGTTGTATTAGTCACTTTCTTGTGCTGGGACAAAACCCCTGACACCCACAATTTATAGGAAGAAAGGTTTAATTTGGCTCACAGTTTCAGTGTATTTGGTCCATGGTTGGCTGGCCACAAGACAGAAATGGTACGGTAGATGAATTCTATTTATGCATGGTAACCAAGAAGCTGAAAGAGAAGGAAGAAGCAGAAGACAAGACTATACCCTTCCAAATCACACCTCCTCTTTCTAACCATGTATCATCTCTGAATGTGAGACTTTGGGTGATATTTTTTGTCTAAACCATAACTAACATGTGCTACAAATTTGAGCTTAAGTCTGTTACATGGCAAAATGTTTTGGATCATTTCTGTCTATGCATAACCTATAGACTACATATACAGGGATGTGTATATCTGTAGAGTTTTCTTTCTTAAGAAAATGAGATCTTTGATTCTTTTACTTCCTTTTAGGAAGTATTCTCCATTTTTAAATTTTTCTCTCTGTTTGCAACCAACCTCTAAAAGTCAGTAATAGCTTCCTTCCCTCCCTATCTTCTCCTTTTAAAATATGTGACAATAGACATTTATCTAGGCATAACTTTTTATGGGACCCAGAGTTGTTTTTTCTGCTGTTTTTTGAGTTACAGCCCCTTTCCCTTCTACCTTGCCTTTAAACAAAAAGAGCAAGCATTGCTTGAAGAAATCATCACCAGAAGAATAAATTCTTTTCAAACTAGAAACCCACTAAACTCTCAAAAAGAAACTATATTATCTCTTTTGCTCCCCTGTTTATTCATAATATCTACTGCAGTATCTGCATATAGTAGGTACTCAAGAAAAATTTTTTTATGAATTAATAAAGAATAACAGTGTTTCCTCTATAAAACCATCTGTTTTCCTCCTAGGCCAAAAGGCTATAAGTTATAGTTACAGCATCTTCAGAATACTGTAAAAAGGTTCACAAGAGAATATGTGCCAAATATCTGTATATGCTACAGTAAGATATTCTATATAAACACACACAGATTGTAAGGGATACTAGAAAGATAAAACTAATAGTTTGAGGGTACAATACATTGTGTCTACTTGGCAAAGTGTTTTTCATGTTAGCTCATTTAGTTTCACAGTAGTTTTGTGAGGTAGACATTAATTCCACTTTGTAGATGCAGAAACTGAATTCTGATTTACTTTTTACTCAAGACCACAAATCAAGGGATCAGAAGAATTCTCTCCAGGACTGTTTGCTTTAAAACCCTTGTTCTTTCTTCCAAACCTTGATCAATAACCCTATAGGTTTTTCACTTCCAAAAATATTGTTTTATTTTTTATTAGTACATATTTGGGGTAATCCAGTTGATAGTCATCCTGGGGACTGGATACATGCACATAATGCAGCTTCTTTCTTTTTTAAATCCTCTTCTTCCCTTCCCCCTCCATTTCTCTTCCTCTAATTCCCCTTTTCTTATTTTTTCTTATTGATATTATTAATCTTAACTCATGTTTATGGCATGTAATACGAATCGCTGTATTAAATATTTTCCAACTATTTTTAAAAATACGTTTCACATTTTGTTAGCGTTTTTGCTCTAAAATTTTGCTCTGTGATAGATTTGTTCAGGTTTTCCTTTTATGCAGAACTGTTGCTTACCAAGTCATTCTAATATCCCACTGCTCCTGGAAATATTCATGAATTTTCAACAGATGTTATTCTCAAAGTCCTTTTGCTCAAATTTACTTAAGCTATGGGAAAATTCATAGTTGCTGTTGGAACAATTTTTTAAAGAATTTTCATTTTATGCTTTTAAACATAGCTAAAAATCTAAATTATAAAATTGATCTTTTTAAGTTTTCAGCTGTAGTATATGCACTATATTTTATATTTCTGAAACAGCAGAGGAATGTTGTATATAATCAGAGTCCAAGATTAAAGGAAATGGTGACTCTTATATAAGAGAAAAACTTATGCAAAGTTAAGTTACAAAATAAACCAAACTCAAATGTGTAAATACTGTATAGTCTCCCTAGTATGAGAGTTGGTAAGAGTATATAAGATTTTATGGTAATCATGATTTCCCATTTCATTGCTTTGAAGCCTTTCAATGTTTTCATTCATTAGTTGGAATGGTTTTATTCTGTTTTATTTGACTTTATTATGTGTGATGGTTTGAAAAGCTGTTTTGAAGAAAACAAAACATTATGGCAGCCATTGCTGATTTAATATCGCCTTCCTTAGAAGTCCTACCATGCTTCTACTCTGCTATTACCATTGATTCTATCATGTTGTGTCTTATTTAATATATGTGATAGTATAAACAAATCTTTTTATTGAAAATGAGATATTTAGTAGCCATTGATCATAGTTATTCAGTTCAGAATGTCCTGCAATTCTTTCATTCTCTTGAATGGTTTTATACTATTGTGTTATGTTTGATATTATTGTATTTGAAACTATGCTGAACTATAGCAGAGAAAGAGATATTTTGATAGCTACTGTTAATATCTGGTTGTCTTATTGTAAAGTGTTGTGTTGCTTATGTTGTTCTGTTCTGATTTGCTTTGTTCTGCCCTCTTTTGTTTTATTCTCTTTAAAATAAAAAAAAGAAAAAAACAAGAAAAGTTAAGTTACTCAAAGTTATGATTAAGATGACAAGAATTGACAATTTTTTTGTCTTTGACCTCATTCACATGTCATAAAAGAAACTATATGAAGAAAATATGCTAACAATTATGGTGATAGATGTATTTTAGGGGAGCAAAAAGGGATAAAAAAATGAATTAAGATATATTATGTACATGTACTAACTCCCCACAAGGAATATAATCATTATGTACTGCAAAACATGTACTAATTAAAAAAAAGAAATTAGATATAGGCTGTTATTGTTTATGGCATGGGTTCTTAAACTTCTAAAAATATCAGTGTCACTTAAAAGGGTTATTACAACAGAGTGAATATAGTATAAGGGACAGAAAGAGGCTTGTTGTGTTCCTTTTTTTCCTGGCTTTGCTGCCTTCTCTTTACCATGAGCTGTTTCTCTTCTGTGATGCCTGTCTGCCATGTATCCAGCCCTGCCTTGGAACCAGTCAATTATGGACCGAAACCACTACAAATTGTGAGCCAAATAAACATTTCTTCCTTGAAATTTGGATGTTGGGTACTTTGTCGCAACAATGAGAAGAGAAATTAGGACAGATACACATATGTATATTTTCAAAGATCAACTTAGTTTGGTACCAAAACTGTTCATACAAGCTATTTTTATAATACCTGCAATAACAGTAACACCAGAATTATCCAGTAACTTATTATTTGAGATCCTAATCTTTTTCTCAGGCCTACATGGAAATAAGAATACTTTGTTACCTCATTTTGCAATAATACTATAAAACTATTTTGACATTTTAAAATTCAGAAAAGCAACTTAGAGGTAAATTATTGAACTTCATTGGTGGGAAAGCACAGAAAATAACTGGGAGATTATTAGTTACTTGTATAATTGGCATTGCTGAATGCTTGTTAGATGAACGGTTAATAAAGAAAATCATACTAGAAGCAATTCTCAATAATACACTAAAGATTTAGCTCTAAACATGAAAACAAAATTAATATCTCATTAGTAAACATATACTGTTGCATTAATAATACATAAATTTATAGATATAATTATCAATTAGTAGCAGAAACTAGTCATTGAAGAAGTTTGGAAATAAATATAAATGATGATATATTAATCTCATGATTTGTACTGCAAAACCTGTGTTAGTTAAAGTTTGGACTGATGGTCTAAAGCAACAATGAGTAAAATTAGTGGTAACTCAATACAAATCAAGTCAGGAGCATCAAATTCTACTTGTGGTCATTATCACATGCCTTGCAATGAAACAAAAATATCACCTTCATTTAAAAACTTCTTGATAAATTGATACATGCATACCATTGTTTATAGCAGTAAAATTCATAATAGCTAAATCTTGGAAGCAGCTTATGTTTACCTACAGATGAATGGATTAAAAACCATGGCATTCACACCCAATGGAACGTGGAATGCATACAATTCTGCCATAAAGAAAACTTGAGTCATTTGTAGGAAAATAAGGATGTATATTAAGGCTATATTGTTAAGTGAAATAAATCAGAAATATGAGCTTAAATATCACAGAAAAATCAAAGTAGTTCCAATATTAAGAAGTTCCAATATTTATCTAATAGCAGTTCTACATAGAGTGAAAAACAGTGGAAAGAAGAATGTTATTACAGAAATAAATTTTGGGAAAATTTTCATAAACTTAAGCATATAAATTTCAGATTGAGAATGTGTACCATATACCTGGTAAACAGAACTAAAATAACAGCCACATAAAAGATTGCTGGAGACAGGGAGAAAATATTCAAAGTATCAAGAAAGAAAAACTAATACAAATAAAAGAATTGGAAAATTTTAAAGGCACTGGGCTTTTTAATAGTTAGAAGGTAATAAGAATAAAATGGCAAAATTGGAGGCAAAGCTATATGAATCAAACATACAAATCAAACTGATACAGGATCTCAACATATTTACCTTTCATTCACCTTTTCTTGGGAGTTTCTGGGAGAAATGCTCCACCAAAAAGAGGGAATAAATCTCAGAGATAGTCATGGATCTATAAATATAACAGTCAAAAAGAATTCATAGAATTATGGTAAAGGAAGATCTCAGAATTATAGCTGTTCAGGAAGCACAGAGGTAACTGGTTCAGATGGGAACAGAAGGAAAGAGCTTGAGAAATGGTAAGTAAGAATGTTTGGATGTTGCCAGATTTATACTTAAGTCATTTTTGTAAGTTTCAAAGAATTTATCTACCTAAGTTGTCAAATTTGTTGGTATGGTGTTGTTTATAGTATTCCTTTTTTATACTTTCAATGTCTCTGGGGTTTATAGTGACTCTTTCATTCCCGATACTTTCATTTCCATTCTTTCTTATTCTCTTCTCTTCTTTACTTCCTCCTCTCCCTCACTCCTTTAGTCAAGATAGAAGTTTTTCAAACTTGTTAATCTCTCAGAAGAAACATTTTGGTTTTCTGTCTTATTGATTGCTTTTATTTTTGTTTAATTCACTTCATTTAGTTTAAATTTATTTATTTTTCTATCTTCAGCTAACAATTAAAATCACTGATTTTAAATGTTTCTTCTTTTCTAATAAGCATATTAGAATGTAAATTTCTCTTAAGGTTCTGCTTTTGCTAAATATTACTTGATATTATAATATATTGTAATACATTTTTAATATATTATAATATATTTTGTAGTATATAACAATATATTGTATATTACAATATATAATAATATTGTAATATATTTTCATAAGCATTTAAAAATATCCTGTAATGCAAACACTTCATCTGTAACATATATATTATTTTTAATTGTATTGATTTCTAAATGTGTACATATCTTATTGCAAATATCTATCTTAATTTTTTGTCATTTAAATCATACTCTGCACAATTTCATTGTTTTCAGATTTATTTAGACATTTTCTTATTTACTATGGTAAATGTTCCACATATAATTGAAAAGAATGTGTTCAATTATATTCTATAAAAGTCAGTTAGTTCAAGCTGATAGATACCATTATTCAGATCTTCTTTACCTTTTTGTTTTTATTTTAATGTAGTTATCCTATTAATTTGGCAAGAAATGTTTTAAAATCCCTGGTTTTGACAGTAGATTTGTTTAGTTTACCCCTTTGGTTCTGTTACTGTTTTCTTAGCATATTTTAAATTTATGTTATTAGGTACTGTATTAATTTGCTACTCTATGCAAATTATTACAAACAATGTCTTAAAACAATCCAAAATTTGTAATCTTATAGTTTAGTAGATAGAAATTAAGGAAGATCTCACTGGGCTAAAATCAAGGTTTGAGAGGGCCGTTTCCCCCCTTTGGAGAGGCTAAGGGAGAATATATTTCCTTTCCTTTTCCAGATTCTGAAGGTTGCCCACATTCCTTGGCTTATCATCCCCTTCTTCCATCTTCAAAGGCAGCAATGACAGGTCAAATCAACTTTACACTGGATCAGCATACCTTCCTCTTCAGTAGTTAAATGTCCCCATGCCTCCCTTTCCTTTCCTTTTTCCACTCATGGTTACATTGGGTCCACCCAGATAGTTCAGTATAAACTCTCTTCTTTAGATCAGCAGATTAGAAGCCTTTTGCATTTAGTCTAACATATTTATAGGTCCTGGATAATAGGATGCAGACATCTTGGGGGAGGGAGCATTATTCTGCCTAACACATGCATATATTCTTATGATTATTATGTGTTCCTGATAAACTAAACCATCTATTACTACAAATGTTCTTTTTTCATTAGAAATAGTCCTTTTTTGATCACTGATATTTCAACTATTATATAGCTTCACTAGATGCCATGCTTGTATAGTACATCATTCTCTTCTTTTTATATTTAATTTATCTGTGTCTTTGTGTGTGTGTATTCTAAACAATATAGTTGGGTTTTCCATAGCATCCAATCTGATAATCTTTGTCTTTTAATTACAGTGCTTAGAACTTTACAGTTAATATAATTAATGTGGTTGTCGTTAGGTCTACTACTTTGCTATTTGATTTTCATTTTCCCTACTTATTCGTTTTCCCCTATTTATTTTTATTCCCTTGTTCCTCCTTTCCTGGTTTTTACACTTTACCTTAGCCAAAAGGTTGGGAAGCAATCTTTCCTGTTTTTTAAAAGGTCAATTCACTATTTCTTAGTATTCTAATTCAAACATGGTGTGGTAAGCTAGTTTTTGCCTATATTTCTATAAGAGATTCCTCTAGGAATACAATTTTCACTCATCGCAATTTTCTTAAATATTTTAGTACTTTCTATAAAAGAACATTTTCACTTACTGCCTTCTCCCTATGTTATTCTTTGGGGCATTTTGTCTGTATTTTTACATGTATATAAAACAAAAAATAAAATACATTCTTTCATATTTATTTTTAGCCATAAAAACGAACAAAATTCTGTCATTTGTGGCAGCATTGATAAGCTTGGAGGATAATGGTTTATGGGACAAAGATCAATCACAGAAAGACAAATGTTGCATATTCTCACACTCTTACATGGAAACTAAAAAATTTATATCATAGAAGTAAAGAGTAGAATAGTGGTCACTAGCGGGTTTTTTAAAGGTCCCATTTTACTGCTGCTCTTTTCTATGTAATGCCTCAATATGGACATGTTCCCTGTAAATCTTTGAATATTTACAATAGTTTCTTTAAAATCTTTGTCAGCTAATTCTAATATCTGTGAAATCACAGGGCTTCTATTTATTATTTATTCTCTTGGCCATGGCTCACTTATTCCTATTTATTTGCACATTTATTAATATTTTAAGATATTATGTAATGAAAGTGTGGATAATATACTATAAAGACAGACGAGTGGTTTCTGGATCAAGCAGGAAGCTGAAGAAATGATTATTTTGTTCTTGGGGAGGCATCTGTTCAGAAGTTGGGCAAGTCTGTTTTTGCTATACTTTGGTGTTAGGGCAAATCCTTGGTCCTGGAATTTCTAAAGTATAATTCTCTTAGGTTACACTGTAAAGCACAAGGCATTTCTCAAGTCCTTCCAAATTTATGAGATCAAATTCCAATATTTGTCTTATGACAGACAGCAGCTAAAATCTCTATTCAACTTTTTTAAGGTTCCAGCTGTTGCTTTCCTCCAGACTCCCTGGGGTTTACCATGAATACATGAATTTCAGGGTTCAGGCAAAGATTTCAGGGAGTTTACATGCATATTTGGTATTTCTCTTTTGTAGTTTTTTTTTTCTTCTGAGATTTCCATTCTGAAATTTCAATCACTGACTTTTGGAAACTCAACCCAATTCAATTGTTTGAGTTCTAGATAACTCAAAATGCATAGATTATTAAGTAACCATAGAGAAAAAGTCATAAAAGTAATTCTCACTTTGTACCTCTTTTAAGGATTGAATATCTTTTATTAGTTCTTACCTCCTTTTAATTTTTTAAAATATATACCCAGATTTTATCATTGCTACCAACAGGACGTTATTCCACTATCCTTAAATTACAGCTTCATCTCACAAATGCATGCTGGGTTTTTTACATGGGCTAGATGGTAGGACTGATTACTAAGTCAAATATCTTGGTCCTTAATATACCAAGTACAAGAGCATGACCTTGCAGTTCAAATAGTCTACATGGATCTCTTTATTCACAACTTTAAAGACAGAGTACTAGTTTTGCACCCTCTAAGCTCAAAATCTTGATACTGAATTCAAGCTTTTGGCCATCTATATATCCATTTATCATTCGACACATCAAAAACTCTGTTAGTTTCTCCAATCCTTTTCTTTCTGACAATTACACTTGAATTTTTTTCCTCAGCGTTTCTTGGGGTTAGAGAGACATGGCATTGGGTTTTAATTTTCACTGAGTTCTCTTTGCAAAGATTTCATAGGATTCTTATGTGACTTTCCAAGTCTTGACTGAAAAATATGGCTGGGTGGAATAAATAGTACATTTCAGGTGCTATTTATTGTCCCCAAATGTGCTAATCCTGAAATCAAAAGAAATACAACTGTCTGCTCGAGGCAGGGGTAGGGGAAGGCTGGCATAGTTACAAACGTGATCATTATCTTGACATGTGATTGACATTTTTTAGTAGTCTATAAATAATAAATTTATCAGTTAAAGTGTATTTGTCCATTATAAAAATAAACTGTTTCCTCTTCATTCTATTTGTGCCAAGGAGAGTGCTTGAATAGAGAAAGTTTTTTTAATTCCTCACTGTTGGTCATGGTAATTGAAGCCACCTGTTTTTAGCTAGCAATTTTCTTATTCTGATCTCATTATCTTTTCTACAAATTCTACATATTCTTCAAGCTTCAGACGTTATACTACATTATCCGTATAAGTCTTTGATGAGGATACTGAACAGAATTTCAGTAAAGGGACAATGTCTTGTCATCCAAGCAGTAAGAGTTAAGGCAACAGACCGTGCATTGAAGTAGACCAAATTTCAGTCCAACTTTTACCAATTTCTTTGTAATCTTTGAATTTCTATAACTTTCTCTAAGTTGTAGGAAGACAGAAGTAAGAAAATTTCCTGTCTCAGTTGTGGTGTAGATCAATATGGTAAGGCATATAAAATTCCAAAACAATTCCTGGTTAATTATTAGTTTTATTATCATTGTTACTTTCTTGATAGTAAATGCCTAATAAACAATTGACTGAAGAAGCACTTGATGAATTAAATAAATATCACTCTATGGAAGAGGAAAACAAATTAAGAAAAACAAGTTATAATTGTAAATTATTATAATTTATTTTTATAAAATAATTCTAAATTATAAGTTATAAATTATTGTAAGTCATAAAATAACTATAAATTATTATGTTATTTTTCAAGCAAATTATTATGTTATTATGTTATAAATAATGGTAAGTTATTTGTTCTTATGGAAGAAAATAATAAAAAGAATGAAGATCCTCAGCGAAAGTATGTCTGAAGAGATGATGAGTAAGGTGACTAAAAGGATGAGAATGACGTAGCCACACAAAGGGTCAAAATTTTAAGCAAAAGGAATAGTATACACAAGGATCTTGAGGCTCACACCTACGTGAACTTTCAAACAACTGAAAAGTCACCCGTGTGTCAGGACACACCATTAGGAAGAGTAGAACTAAAGGACATCAGAAGGTGGCAGAGGCACAATCTAAATACCAGGGAAAAGAATTTGATTTTTATTCTAACTTCAAAAGGAAGAAGACACTGAGATTTTAAGCAAGGGAATAACAAGATCCTCAGATTTAATCTGCAACTTACAAAAACAAATTGAAGAAAGATAAGAATTTCTGAAAATATTTGCACCAAATATAAGAATATAAACTAGAATAGCTGGGCATGGTGTTGCATTCCTACAATCGCAGCCCTCAGGATGGTGAAGCAGGAGGGTCACCGTGAGCTCAAAGCCAGCCTGAACTATATAGTGAGGCCCTGTGTCAACCTGCCCCAAACCAAAAGCCAAGAAGGAACAAGCCCATCCAAATAAACTAAAATATTCTGCATTGTCACTGAGCTCATTGATTATCCACAAACCAAAACCCTTTTGATGTAGTTAATGACGATTGCATTCACTTCTTTTTCTTTCACACCTATCCTCAATCTGCAATGGATAGAGTGACCCATTAAAAGCACAGAACAAAGAAGAGTACATGAACTAGATGGGAAGTGTCAGAGTAATTGAGAAAGCTAGACACAGCTGGTCATAGGCTCGCTGGGTCTAGAGCAAGAATACAAATGTCTGCATCGTGGGCACCAGATTAAATGAGAGATCACTGAGATGTTGTGGAAGAGATTTCTTTTTTTTTTTAAATTTTATTTAAAGAGAAAAAAAAACCCAAACAAAACAGAATAAAGGGTAGCAACAATACAGAATTCCAAGGAAAAAGAGAAAAGAACCAAGAAAAAAAAAAACCACTAACAAATCATTACTTGACAAATTACATACTAACATCTTGGAAATAGTTGTTCAAATTACATAATTAAAACATGCAAAGTATACATTGAAACAGTGACACTGTTAACAGTTCTGCTCCATGATCTGACAAAAACAGCAATATGGTCATCCATCTTACACACTCAAACACATGCAATTATATCAAAAGGGTAAAATTAAACAACAAAACAGAACAAAGCGGGTCACAAGAAAGCAATGTAAGAGACATAAATTTCAAAGTTAGACAATTGGAGATATTCACTCTTTATTGTATTGACTCTTGTTTTCTTCCTAATAGTTGTCCATATTCTCACATACAGGGAGTTCACATGAAACAACATAGTACGGAACTGATCTAAGCAGAACGAGGAGGGTGTTTCAGGTCTTAAAGTCCAGACAATAAGGAAGCCAAGAATGTCTGTCATAGTGTCTCTCATTCTCCTAAAAACAGCTGTCCATACCTTCATGTGTGTTGAACTTGAACAAAACAAAACAAGCTAAAATCACTATGAACAAAGAATGATAGCGTTGCTGGATTTCACATCGTGACATTACAGAGTCAGCATTGGATACTGTAGTGTCTCTTTTTCTTCAAAATAGTTGTTCATTTCAACATGTATTATATAGTTTGTTCTCATAAACTGTTTATAAGCTCTACACATGCATGAGTTTCTACATATATATCTATCCTTTTTGTATTAGAGCGAAAAACAAAACAAAGCAAGACGAAACAAAACAATTCCTAGAAAAGAATGAAGCAAAAACTCATATAAAACCATAATACAAGGTGACCTACAATGGTTACCATGATGTCTCAGCAGTATATAACAACATTAAAAAAAAACAAAGCATTGGAGATATTATAAGACTTCAAAAGCAGGCAATAATCAAACCAGAGTGGGCATCTTAGTGAATCTTGTCATCTTCAGTGTAGTTGCCTATACTCTTAGACTTGATGCTATTAATCATAACAGATTTGAATAAAATCAGCCAATACAAGATAGCACTCTAACAAACCAGATTCAAATAAGATCAGTCATAATAAGACAGTATAAGTTTTACAGGGCTTCTGGTTAAGTTGATAGGAAATTAAGGATGATTACCATAATATGTCCTCTTATTTTTGGGATAGCTGACCTTTTCCTCAAGTCTAGCTTAAGTAGACAAACTGGAATAGCATGTAATCCATCCAAGCAGAGTGATGAGAATAATGTGAATTTTAAATCTTGTTACCCCATTAACAATATCCTCTGCCTCCTTCTTTTTAGACAATTCCTCCCCCTTCACTCCCATCATGTGCACTGCTTATTTTGGGTCCCACTGCCTCCTCAAATAGAGCAACTTGGTGGACCCTATCTCTTGATCTACTCTGCCTGTGTTTCTCTCTGTTAGTATTTCGAGGCCCTCTATACTAGAGATTATAGCCAATCTTCTCTGCCTCATTTCTGCTATTCTATTTTTCTGCCATTGGTAGTCTGTTTTTCTCTTCTACTACACTGTCTGCCCCATTCACTGAGGCCTCTATGCCACTGTTCCTGAAATGCTTGTATTCTTTTTCTCTCTTTCTAAAATGTCCTTTAATATTTTTTGTAGGGTTGGATTGGTGGTCACAAATTTCCCCAGTTCCTCTTTGTCATGGAAGTATCTTGCTTCTCCATTAATTTCTAGAGAGAGTTTTGCAGGATACATCAATCTGGGCTGGGGGTTGTTCTCCTTCAGGGCTTGAATTATTTCACTCCAAGCTCTTCTTGACTTGGTGGTCTGTGTCGAGAAGTGTGCCGTGATTTTGATGGGTTTTCCTTTATATGTGACCTGTTTCTTTTCTCTGGTGGCTTTTAATATTCTGTTCTCATATTGAATTTCTAGGATCTTGATTATTATGTGTCTGGGTGTAGCTCTGTTTTGGTTTTAGGTGGCTGGAGTTCTGTATGCTTCATATGTCTGCATATCATTTCCTTTTTCTATGTTTGGGAAGTTTTCCTTAATAATTTCTGTGAATAGCCTTTGCAATTCTGCTGTTTTGACTCCTACTTCTTCATTTACATGCTTTATTCTTAAGTTATAGATCCTCTTGTCATCCTCTAGCCTTTGTTTTGTTACTGCCTGCTCCATTGTTATTTTTAAGAGATCGTCCCTTCATGATCACACATTGCAAGCCTGTGTTCAATTTTTGATGGTCTATCTTTGGTTTCTTTCAAGGAGTTTTGCCAACTTTCTATGGAATCTTTAGTTTGCTGGTAATCTCTTTGAATCTTCTTCATGAATTCTAGGGATTTTTCGTATTCTTCATGGAATGTTCCTCTCCTTTTGTGTTCCTCCATTCTTCTGTCTGTGTCTTCTTGAGAGATGCCCAGCCTTTCTTTTATTAATCTACTTATCTGTTGTTTAACTTGAATTAATATTTCAGTTTTGATATCGTTTATGAGGTCCCGAAGATATCTCTATGTCCACTGATGCTGTGTTTGATGTTTCATGTTTGCTGCCCTCAGTCTCTTTTATATTTACCTCTCCTGGATCAATATTCTCAGGGTTGGGGGCTGGGGGCTTTTTCTTATTTCTCCCTCTCGTTATGTTTTTGGTTCCTTCCATACAAGTGTATAATGAAATTCCCAGCCCTTTTCTTGTTGGTTAGGGTTCTTCTGGAGCACATAGGCTAGGTGATTCTGCCTTCTGCCATCCGCTATCAGAGAATGAAGTGCAAGCAAGGGTAGTGTATGTTGGCTCCTCCCCTCTGGGCCAGTCGACCTTCACGGGCATTCACTGTGTCAGTGTGTGTTGCCCTCAGGGAACCAATTGATTTGTGACAACCCACTAGGTCCCAGCCCAGTCCAAGCAGATTCCACCAATCCGCTCTGCGAGGGGAGCAAACAACTGAAGCCGCTTCCTTACAGAGGCAGGGTTTTCCTGTCCAACTCCAATATATCGTCTAGTTGGTTGCCTCTTTCCCATCACTCACCACATGTTGATACTGGTCCCCGAGAACTGCTGGGTTCCCCAACCTCTAACCTCAGTGCAGCTGCAGCGTGAATTCACAGTGCCTCTGGGTGGGTCACCTGCAGGGCCGGTTTTCAGGCGAGCTGTGCTCAGGGCTGTTCAGCTCTGCACTCCGGCCGCTCATGCCAGTCACTTTGGCATGGGTTTGGCTGCTCAAGTGGATCTCGGGCACGAATCCAGGCAGCTTGGCCAGAGTGCAGTGCTTGCTGATCTTGGCTTCTCTAATGATAGCCCCAGGACCTCGTATTCAAGCAGTCTCTTTCCCTTCAGTTTCTTTCTGGGTTAAAAGAGTCCCTCTCCCTCTGTTTGGATCTCTCCAGGGTGTTCTATTCTGATATTTGAGCTGTCTCTCTCAGAGAGGCTCCGTATCCTGCTACCTCTAGGTCCGCCATCTTTGAAACCTCTCTCGAGATTTCTTGGAGAAGACCAGGGTTTCAATACAAAATAGGTCAGACATTGTGGGACCGTGCTAGATATTCTGTCACAAAATCAGTAAAGATATGTAAAGAACATTCATATATCAGAGAACTATTTTTACTCTTAAAGAAAGAAGTTTATTCCCCAAAGAAAGGGTCAGGGAGTAATAGTGACATCCTTACATCACCATTACCTTTCACTCATGACAGATTAAAAATATACATAATAGCTGAACTCTCCAAAATGTATCAGTTTTTTGGTTTGTTTTTTGTTATGCCTTGCTTTGTGTTTTAAAAAAAAACAAAACAAAATTATAGTACTGTGAGATAGCATTGCTAAGAACAATTTTCAATCTTCAATTTTACTCAACAATTTAAGGATATCTTATTATATGTCAACCATGAATGTGATCACAACTATCTTTAATTTCAGAGCAACTGATAATAAGTAGAAACAAAAATGATGAATACCTACTGTTGCCAGGTAACTGCATCCACTGTGCTTCCTGCTACCTTCATGAATCTGTAAGTAATATAGAAAAAAACGTTAGTGCAACTTAAAGTAAACCACATTGTCAAAGTTTAAATAAGGTAGACAGAGACAGACTGGACCAGTCCTGAGCAGCAGTGCTCTCTGAGAAGACCCAGATCCACAGTCATTATCTACCCATAGCATTGGAGACCAAACTATAAAGAAGGTAAATGTAACTGTACTTTCAGCTCCTTGCACATCTATCATCGCCTGCAAATCAAGACCTCAATATACTATTCTACCCTGGTCTGAATTCCCAATTTAAGTCTAACAGTTCTCAAATTGATCTTCCTGTAATTACAACTTATTTATCGGTGCACTTCCAATTCTCTGGAGACTCTGATCACTGCTAGAAAATAAACAATACTATTTCCCAAGTGTGACACTACAATAGATGCCTTTGCAAAATTGTAGGCCTCTCTTTCTGGAGAGAGCATAGGAAAGCCCAATTTATATACACAACTACAAAGTACTATTAGATATGCTTCTTTGAAGGACTGCCACACATGTCTGAGTTTAGAACTGAGCTCTACAAGGAGAAACTTACTTACTCTGGAGTGGAAAAGTACAGAACTGAGTGTTTTCTGACAAGTATGCTTAGCTGAAAAGGAAAACCAGACCTGGTTCATGCATCTTATTACACAGAAAAGTCTGTAAGCAATTCCCCAATGTTTCTAAAGGTGCCAGGGAACCACAGGGCCAGGAGGATGCATCTGGGACTCACAGATGCCACAGGGTATCATAAATTGAGTGTCTGTGGGTAACACAATTATCTGCCTAACTCCTCCTCTGCATACATGTGTTCTGAGATCATATGTTCCACTAGCTATTATTTCTCTTGGGTATAGAAAATCAAAGGGAACATCTCAGTTCTTTAAGATCATCTTTTCATCCCTGAAACTCTGGTGGGAGGGGAGATTTTTCTTCAAAGGTAATTTCTTTAATAGTACTTTATTATCAAAGAATTCATCCAGTAGGGAAGGAGACAGTGTTTTGTCTGGAAAGTTCTATCCCTGCCCTATTGTAGCATAATCCTGCCAGGAAGATGTATGGACAAAAGTGTTGCTGTGAACCACCTAAACAGGCTCTGCTTTGCTCTGATCACGGAAGAGGACTGCATGTCTCTGTAGGATGGATGAGAGGAAGCATAAAGGATGGATACTAGGACTTCAGTTTAGTAATGAAGTGAAGTTTATAAGAGAAGACTAAGAAGGAGAATAAAGGGCTGGCAACAGAGTGAAAAAACAGGAGAGGAGGAGGAAGAGAAGGAAGAGGAAGAAGTAGAAAAAGAAAAGCAGAAGAAAGAGGCCACCATAGTGGCCTTGGATAGGCTCTTCTCTGTCATTGGTTTTGGCTCTGGTTTTTCTCCCTTTAGTACCTTTCAACAGTCCAGAGCAAGAAAAAGGGAAATGGAGCATGGAGATGGTTCAGTGATGGAATGGATGATGAGTAGAGTCAAAGTGTCAACACGGATTTGTGCGAATATAACGTCTACTGAGCACCTAGTTAAGAGCAATAGTTCACACTAGTTATTTCTTATATTTCTCATATTGTGTTGCTTGGTGATGTGGACATTAATGGTCCTATTATACAGATTATTAGCTTCCTTTCCATCTAGAGAAATAACACCTCCAAATACCCACACAGAAAGTTCCTAATGCTACTACTTGGGAAGTAGGGTACTGCTTTTGCAGCCCTCAGATTTCTCTTTGTCTTTACTTTGTCTCCTTTCCCCATCCCAGGAAAGCCTTTTGAGTTTGGGACAGTAGCTTCACCATTTCTTCACTATTTCTGTCCTATGACTCATTTAGAATTAAAATTTCAGGAAATCTTACATGCTTGTCTTTTTTACCTTTCCATGTGCTACTCTGAGTCAATATGTCAACAATCAGTATCTGCTGGAATGGAGAAAAAGAAAACAAAAAAATACAGGGAGAAAAATAAAACAACAGATTAGCATTCAAAATGTAATTCTTGCTACATATGTGTGATAAAGAATGGACAAATGACAATGGTGTTAGAAGTTAAGAAGTCTTAGAAATAAAGAGGAAGATGAAAGTTTGTACCTTGTCCCCAGGATATTGTAAAAGTTAGAAAATGTAGACAATCTTAGACCTAAAAGTCTCCAAAAACAATTCCTTCAAAAACAGTCTCGAAAATCTCAGAAATAGAAATATTCATCTGAAACTATCTTTATATTCATACAAAAATCACCATGATAACAATCCTGACATTTTAGAGCTTTTTTATGATAAAATGTTCTGTTTCTTTTATGTATAATTTTACATAATATTAAAAATAACCCAATTAAAGAGATTATGTAACTTGTTCAAATTCATAGAGATAGTGTAGAGTAAATCCAGGTTCTGCGTCTGAATCTTTTCTGCTCTCTAGCAATCCATTCTGCCTTGAAGCTATTTTCACTGAGGTTTAGAAAGTATAGCATAACTCTAAAAGGCAAAAAATCAGTTAAATTTTTGCCTTGAGCAACCACTACTATATTTATACAAATAGATAAATGGCTTGGGTACCTTATCTGGTTGTTGGTTTTGTCTCATGGAATTGAACATTTCATTGTTTACTTGTTGAACACTGTGCTGACTGACTGACTGACTCACAGTCATTGCTACATGAGCCACAAGGAAGCCCAGGAGACAGACATGTAGACAGTTAAGTATGAGAGATTCTCTGTGCTGTGCTAGTACAAACTAACTATTATGGGATCATAGTTAAAAGAGCAGTTGTCTCTATTTTTTATGGTGTTAGAAGAATGGATTGAGAAAACCTTCATGTCATGTATGATGTTGGATTTGATACTGAAAAGAGGGCCAGATGTTGCCTAGAGGAGAAGCCCAATCAAAGAACAAAATAGGTAGAGCAAAAGAGAATCAAAGGGCCTAGTGTGGCTAGATGTCAGGGAATGGACAGGGGAACTGTAGACAGTCAGGCTGGTCATCTAATAGGGACATAAAGGCTGATTTTATTAAAAGCACTGACTGTTCACTGAGTCTGAAGCTAATGTTTTTGCTACCTTAAACTTTAAGTCAGATTCCTGCTCAACTCCATATGTAGACACGTTAATCATTTGAAATTGTTAGCTGTAAATCTGTCTAAACTTCCTCATCCTCCCTTCAAGGTTGAACGCACCAAGATAAGAGAGCTACGGTTTACATAAAAAATGTCAGAGGCAGAATTTTTGAAAGGTGATTGGATCCCATGAGGGAGCTATACTCATCAATGCACTAATCCATTGATGAGTTCATAGCTGAGTGGCTATTAGAAAATGAGAGCTGGAAGAGGTGAGTCACTGGGGTGTGACCTGGAAGGACATATGCTTATCCTCAACTCATTTCTGATCTCTCCTCCCCTCCTCTTCTCTCCTGTCCCCCTCTGCCCTGCCTTCCCCTCCTCTCCCTTCCTCTCTCCTCCTTTCCCTTCCCTTCCCTTCCCTTCCCTTCCCTTCCCTTCCCCTCTTCTCTCTTCTCTCTTCTCTCTTCTCTCTTCTCTCTTCTCTCTTCTCTCTTCTCTCTTCTCTCTTCTCTTTCTTCTCTCTCTCTTCTCTCTCTCTCTTTCTCTCTCTCTCTCTTCCCTCCCTCCCTCATTCCTGGCTGCCAGGCTGCCATGCTTTCCTCTGCTTGGCCATTCCACCATGCTATATCTACCTTCAAGCTAATCAACCATGAACTGAACTGAACTCCCCAAAACCACAAGCCAAATAAATCTCTCTCCCTTTATGTTTTAAGTGTCAGCTTTCTCATCCTAGTGCTGGGAAAGTGATTAATATGAAGAGGACTAAGATATTTTCAAGACTGCAGAACAGTGAGTCTTGCAGGATATCATCCTATGATGGGAATTTAGGCTACTCCCAAAGCTGGAACAATCATCTCATGATGGAAAGTGAATCTATATTTCAAGCAATAACAGTATTCCTAGAGCAAGCAAACTTTGCAGAACCAGGTTTGACATAATGATAAAAAAAGACCGCAATCTGACTAAGACTGTTTGACCGAGCATACATCTTGTTCCTGAGCCTGCTTTCGTCCTTCCCCTATACATTTCTGGAGATCTTATCAGTAACCCAAAGATAGGGCTCAGAATTCTGGGAACCATTTCTTCCCAGTGTGGTAACTCTGAACAATAAATTCCCTTTTGCTTCATTACCTCTTGTCTCCCTCTGGACTCTTGGTGGCAGCTGGCCAGATTTGCACTGTTTAGACCACCAGAGTAAGGCTTCTGGCCTAGGACTCCTCTAATAATCACATCTTTAGGAGCTGGCCTATTATTTAACAAGACTGGCTTTTACCCCTTAATAAGATGCAAGTTCAGGTCCTATTTACCTTTGTGTATGAATAGTACCCACAAAATACTATGAAATATAACTAGCATCCTTCAGGAGTGTTTCATTTATTTTGTATTTAAATATAGCAAAGTAGTGTAAGAATTGAGTTTCAGGAAGCTGATATGGGCTATAGTAAGGATGAAAGCAACAGTTTAGACAAACTGGAAGGAGATTCTTGCAGAGAGATTGGAGTCTTTAGAGTGTCGGAAGATAAAAGAAAAGCATAATTTAGAAACACTGTTGATATGCTACAGAAGGAGAGGAACCCAAAGCTTTAATAGCAGCAATGCTATTGGCCAAGATAAATAATCTAGGAAAGGACTTTTGATGCAGATGTATTTGTGCTGGTAAATGTATTTTAATCTTCCCGAGTATACCTCAAAGAACTAGTTGACAGTTCTAGTTACATAGTCATAAGAAAATTAGGACAAAGAAAGGTAATGTGCTGCTTTTCTTAAGAATATGTCTAATTTGGCATGTTGGAAATTGGAAATAAGCTCTTCATGAAAGTATAACCTAGAACCTGTAATATGCAATGGATAGTTTGTTAACCAAAACCTTACCTTCCATTATTAAAAGTAACATAAAATAATAAGAAAACTAAAGAGTTAGTGACACTTAAACTAATGTTAATATTTTCTCTTTATATTCATACTCTACCTCTCTCAAAGTGAATTCATAAAATCTTTAATTAAATATGAAATATGCTCAATCCATAAAAAATGTTGGTTGGCAGAGAAATATTTATAAGTCAAATAAGGAAAAACTAATTAAGATCCTACATAGGAAAATCAATTATTGTTGTAAGTTTATGGATTTAATGAAATCATAATAAAAAATCTTAGCAATTATTTTTTAAGCAATTATTTTTAAACTTTATAAAATCATTCTAATCTTCATCTTGAAGAAACCAAGAAATTGAAGAAAAATTATAATAATGACAGCATATTTATTTCATCTATCATGTATTAACATATAACATAGAAGCTATAATGATTAAAACATCCTTGGATCAGGAATTAGTAAAGAGAACTTTTGAACAGAATAGATATTTAAAAATTATATGTAAGAATTTACTGCATGAAAAGGAATTTAGTACATGAAAGATAAAGCATTTTTAAAATGGTGTTATATGATATTTTGTCTATTTGGAAAAGAAGTTAAAGTCAGATCCTTACTTAATATCATATTTTGTATAAAATCAGAGTAACAAAATACAGTTTAATCTCATTAGGGTTTTAAAAATGCTTCATTTACAAAATATTTAATATTTTTAAACAAATTATATTACTTTCAAACTAATTTTGTGAAAACACTGTTTCTAAACATGTATTCATGTAAAAACTGCTATCAACCATATTCTTTTTACTTTATAGCAAAATGATGAGACCAAACACATGGAAATGTTTCTGCACTTTGTGAGAAAGAAGAATCAAATTTGCAAATTATGTCAAATAAAATGTGCATTTCCAAATAGTACCAGGATAACCAAACACAACTTTGTTTTTTAGTAAATATAAAAATTCTTCATAGGTGATATTACAGAATAATATTGAATAATATTTTTTAGCTGAGCATGGTGGTGCACATCTGTAATCTCATCACTCTTAGGAAGACCTTGTCTCAAAAAACCAAAAATATTTTTAAGTGAATAACATTTTTTTAAGAACTAGGAAAAGGAAACTATTCCCAGAAATAACACATAAACTGATTAGATAAAATACTTAGAAAAAGATATTAGACTCAGAGTTAGGGGGTATTCCTCTCATTTATGCTCCTTTCCTCATAATTTCAGTTTTCAATATCTGTTTGTATATATACCATTTCTCTATTCTGTTTTTTTATACTTATATTGACTCTGTGGGAAACAATAAGTCCAAAACAATGAGAACTTTCCTTATTGAAATCTAACATTAATGGATTCTTCTGCTTTCTAATTCTGCCTGTTTCTTAGATACAGATCCAAACCACATAAATTAATAACTTTAACACAGCTGCAAAATGCTCAGCAAAAGAAATATTAGAGGTAGAATAACACATACATGGAATAGTGCTATAAGGAGTGAAACACTACTGGGAAAGTAAATTTCTCTTTGGGGTCTGATATTATCCAAAGCTTTTTAACTGCTTACTTCCATTCTAATTTAGTGACTTTGGTCTATGAAAATATAATTTCAAAATGACCCACACTATGAATACTGACAGGAAGCTAAAATCTTGGTTTATCAAGATTGAATATTTCCATACCTGAATTATAATGGGAGAACTATGCATTATGACCTCAGAGCAAGAGTGTTTGCCTTTATGGTAACTTCTAGTCATGAAAAGAAGGGTAACAGAAGAAGGAGGAAGGGACCTGTAATCAAAAGGAAGGGACCTATATCAAAAGAAATTGACAAGTGCCATGTAGACCATTCAGTTTGAGGGGTGTTGTCCTTTTCCATTGGAGCCAATTTGTAGCTATGGAAAAGTCCAAATATCCCCTTTCATTGTGAGAGTTCCTTTCCTCCCCACAGGAGACTCCAAATCTGGGAGAATTTCTTTCCTTTGTTATCCATCTGTACATATCATGTATCAGAAATATTGTTGAGCTTTTTCTCCTAGAGAATATAATAACTCTCACAATAAGGCCTACATTTATTCCTCATCTTTGGGATTTGATTTCTATTTGTAGACCACAGAGTACAACCTTAAAATCTGTATTCCAAATTTTGCTCCCAGGAAAGAGAATATCATTCACAGGGAACTGAATATCTAAATGAGTACATACTTCAGTAAGAGTACACTGGCACAACCTTTCTTGTCTACAAAGAGAATGTTTGGTTACATAACACATATAAGATGCAACAACCATTTTATAAAAACATCCTAGGCAAAATTTGTGAGAACGTTACTTCTTTTGGAGTATAGTAAAGTAAGCTGAGCTCTATGAAGTCTACATAAACAGAACAAGCCTATGATATTTGCATTATCATTTGCATCTTGATATGAAGAAATTGCTCAAGATCACCCACGTAATACATTGCAGGACTAGCATTTGAACCCAGTTCTGAATCTAAAGCCCTTGTTAAAACTATGCAGAGATGGTGGCTTGGTGACCTATGTGTTACTTTTCTTTCCAAGCCCACAGCAGACAGTGGTAGTGGATCTCAATACTCACTTATTTGAGAAGCCTAAGAATCCTACTCAAGATAGGCTGACAGGCAATGTTATCTGGAAGTGGTCCCCCAAAAGAAGTCAGTTTGCAAGAAGGGAAAAAGATGGCAGGCTGGTAGGCAGCAGGATATGGAGCCTTTCTGAGAGAGACAGTTCAGACGCCAGAATAGAACATCCTAGAGAGGTCTGGACAGAGGGATTTGGATTGTCTCAACCCATGAATAAACTGAAGGGAAGTGAGCTGCTCAAATATGAAGTCCCAGGGCTACCTTTAGACAAGCTAAGATAGGTGAGCACGGTGCTCTCACCAAGCTGCCTGAATTTGTGCCCAAGATTGACTGGAGCGCTCAAATCTGAACCCGTGCCAATGCAAGTGGCTTAAGCAGCCCCACTTGTGGAGCTGAGCCGCCCCACGGGCAACTTACCCAGAGGCACCATGAACTCACACAGTAGCCGAGCTGAAGTTGGAGGTCAGAGTAAACGGAGCCAGAGAGGGACCAGCATTAAACCTCGGTGAGTGCTGGGAATAAGACCCTCCCACGGGAAGGGGGCGACCAACTGGACAACATGTTGGAGTCGGGCAGGACGGCCCGAACTGGAAATGGCAGAGACTTCAGTTGGTTGCTCCTGTCACAGAGAAGATTTGTGAGATATGCTTGACCTAGGTCACACCCCTGGCCAGGACCCAATAAGTCATCCCAAACCAATTCCCTACGCGCAGCATGCACCAAAGCAGTGAAGGCTCGTGAAGGTGGCTGGCCCAGAGGGGAGGGGCCTGCATATGCTGCCCCTGCCTGCATCTCAGTGGCTGACAGGGGACTGGAGAGAGGGCAGAAACCCCTAGCCTGTGTGCTCCAGAAGAACCATAACCAACAAGGAAAGTGGCTGGAAACTACACTATACAATTGTATGGAAGGAACCAAAAACATGATGAGAGAAAAAATAAGAAAAAGCCCCCAGCCCCCAGCCTCCCAACCCTGAGAATATTGATCCAGGAGAGGTAAATACAAAAGAGATTGAGGGCAGCTAACATGCAACATCAAACACAGCATCAGCAGACATAAAGAGATATCTTTGGGACCTCGTAGACGAGCTCCAAACTGAAATATTAATTCAAGTTAAGCAATATATAAGTAGATTAATAAAAGAAATGCTAAGCACCACTCAAGAAGACACAGATGGAAGAATGAAGGAACATAAAAGGAGAGAAACATTCAATGAAGAATATAAAGAAAACCTAGAATACATGAAGCAGATTTAGAGATTACCAGGAAACCAAAAATTCCACTGAAAGCTGTCAAAATTGCTTGAAAGAAACTAAGAATAGACTATCAAAACTTGAAGACAGGTTTGCAATGTGTGATCATGAAAGGGAAGATCTCTTAAAAATAACAAGGGAGCAGGCAGTAACAATGCAAAGGCTAGATGACAAGAAGATCTATAACCTAAGAATAAAGCATGTGAATGAAGAAGCAGGAGTCAAAACAGAGGAATCGCAAAGGCTATTCACAGAAATTATTAAGGAAAACTTCCCAAGCATAACAAAAGGAAGTTCTATGCGGATGTATGAAGCATACAGAACTCCAGCCACCTACAACCAAAACAGAGCTATACCCAGACACATAATAATCAAGATCCAAGAAATTCAGTATAAGAACAGAATATTAAAAGTTGTCAGAGAAAAGAAACAGATCACCTATAAAGGAAAACCCATCAAAATCATGGCAGACTTCTCAACACAGACCATCAAATCAAGAAGAGCTTGGAACGAAGTAATTCAAGCCCTGAAAGAAAATAACCTCCAGCACAGATTGATGTACCCTGCAAAACTGTCTCTAGAAATTAATGGAGGAACAAGATGCTTCCACGACAAAGAGGAACTGGGGAAATTTGTGACCACCAATCCAACCTTAAAAAAAATACTGAAGAACATTCTAGAGAGAAAGAGAAAAAAAAAGAATACAAGAATTTCAGGGACAGTGGCAGAGAGGACTCAACAGAAGGAACAGACAATGGAATGAAAGAGAAAAATAACAACCAATGGCAGAAAAATAGAACAGCAGAAATGAGGCAGAGAAGGTTGGCTGTAATCTCTAACATAGATAGCCTTGATATACTAACAAAAAGAAACACAGGCAAAGTAGATTAGGAGATAAGAGTGCATCGAGATGCTCTGTATTGGAAACATAATTAACCTGAAAGACGGTTTATGGAAAGAAAGTCAAATATGAGAAAAAAATGCTCTATGTGACAGAGAACCAGAGAGAAATAGTGGCAACTCGATCAGTACTTGCAGACAGGTTGAAAAGACATGATACTTTTGTGCAGTAGAGAACTACTCAGCTATAATGAAGCAAAACCTTGAGGCTTTTATAGGAAAAGGAATACAATTTGAGATTAAGCCCAGGAATCAGAAGGTTCAGAACCTGTTAGGATAAATAGCAGGTTGCTCCTCCCAATCTAAAAACTGAGGGAGTTCGTGGGACCCAAAATGGGCAGTGCACCCTGTGGGAGTGAAAGGGGAGGAATATTCTAAAAAAATAGGGGAGAGGATATTGTTAATAGTGTAACAGGATTTAAAAATCTACATTATTCTCACCACTCTGTTTGGATGGATTATATTCTGTTCCAGTTTGTCTACTTACACTAGATTTGAGGGCATGGACAGCTATCCTCAAAATAGCAGGACATATTATGGTAATCATGCTTAATTTCCTATTAACTTAATTTGAAGCCCTGTGTAACTTATACTGCCTTGTTATGACTGATCTTATTTGAATCTGGTTTGTTAGATTGCTGTTTTGTATTGACTGATTTTATTCGAATCTGTTGTGATTGATAGTAGCAGTTAACTATACTGAAGATGACAAGATTCATGAGGATACCCACTCTGGTTTGATTATTGCCTGCTTTTGAAGTCTTATAATGTCTCCAATGTTTTGTTTTTATTAATGTTGTTATATACTGCTGAGACATCATAGTAACCACTGTAGATCACCTGGTATTGCAGTTTTATATGACTTTTTCATTTCATGCTTTTCTAGGAATTTGTTTTGTTTTGTCTTGCTTCATTTTGTTTTCCCCTCTAATACAGAAAGGATAGATATACACGTAGCGACTCATGCATGCGTAGAACTTATAAACAGTTTATGAGGATCAATTATATAATGTGTGATGAAATGAACACTACTTTGAAGAAGAGACACTACAATACCCATTGCTGATTCCATAATGTCATGATGTGAAATCCAACAATACTATCATTTTTGTTCAGAGTGATTTAGCCTGTTTTGTATTGTTTAAGTCCAACATACATGAAGTTACAGAAAGCTGTTTTGAAGAGAATGAGAGACACTATGACAGCCATCCTTGGCTTCCCTATTTTCTGTCTTGAATACCTAAAATGCCTTCCTCATGCTGTTCAGATCAGTTCTGTACTATGTTGTTTCATGTGAATTCTCTGTATGTGAAGACATGGACAACTATTTGGAAGAAAACAAGAGTCAATATGATAGTGAAGATCTGATTGTGTTGCTTTGAAATTTATGTCTCTTATGTTGCTTTCTTGTGTTCCATTTTGCTCTGTTTTGTTGTGTTTAATTTACCCACTAAAAAAAAAAACAAAAGAAGTCAGTTTGCTACCAATAGGGAATTTGAGAGGAGGGAGGTTAATGACATTATCTAAAACAAGACAGAGACAGACATATGAGAATGAAACATGTAGAAGAACCAAGTAGGTTTGCTTTATTACAGTGAAGAAAATAGAGATTTATGAGAGATGTTGAAATACATCTGGAAGTCTCTGGATGGATCTGGAAGGGCTGGCTGTCATAATAGGCATACCTCAGCAGGTTGAAGTACTACTGAGAAGTTGGAAAGAGCTGAATTCAAGCAAAAGTGCTGTGAATGATTCAGTTTGATTTGCCCTGGCTGTAGAGGCTGGTAGGACAGAGGCAAAACACATCAGAATGCCATTTAGAATTTTACATATAAGAGCCATTTTGCAGAAGTTGAAGCCTTGGTCAGAAGCTGATTGTGAGAGTAAACATTGTGGGCTTCAGGTGAAGAAGGATATTTTGGTTTGTATTTCCAACTGCTGGCTTTTTGGAAAGATAAAGGCAAATAGCCTTATAAAATAGAAAGAGAATGGGCTTAGTTGTAAAACACATATCCAATATGAGTCTTGGCTCCACAGCTCATTAGCCATGTAAACATGAGTGAGTTGGTTAACCTCCTAGGGCATTTCATATGGATAGAATAGCATCTACTCCTGAAAATAATGTGAAGATTAACATGAAAATATACACAAAGGAACAAAGGCAGTGCACAACGGATACATGGTTGACACTCAATAAATGTGAATTTCCTTTCCCTGATCCTGGCTTATGAGCTTAACATTTGTGTACTTTCATTCCTTCACTTGCAAAACATAAGATAAAACTTGCTCTGCCTATAAAGACTTCCTAGATAGAAATCCAACAGCATAAGAAATATCAAGAATCAATAAATAGGATTGCATCAAATTAAAAAGCTTCTGCACAACAAAAGAAACAAAAAAGGAAAAAGAAAACCTATAGAATGAGAGGAAAATTATGCTAACCACTCTTCTGATAAAAGATTAACAGGTATTGTTTTGTTTTTTCCTCTAATACAGAAAGGATAGGTATACACATAGAGATGCAATAGAATAGTGAGGCACTGACAACAGCCTAGGTGACCTTCATCAGATGACTGGATAAAGGAATTATGGTAAAATACACAATGATATATTATTCATTCATAAAGTAGATTAAAATCATTTCAGTTGCAGGAAAATGGATGAAACTTGAAACCATCATGCAAAGTGAAATAATCCAGATGTAGAAAGATAAATATGATATGTTTTGAGAAACATAAAATATAAATAAATAAAAATAAAGGAAAGATGATAAAAATTACAATGTACACTTTTGGAGACACAGAAGGGGTCTGGGGAGGGAGAGGAAAGTAGAGTAAAGTGACTTAAAATGATCAAGATGTGAAAAATGCACGTACCAATTCCCCAAACAAGTATAATTATTCTCAAATTACAAGTGTTCACTTACTTAAAAAAAAATCCATACCCTGTCTATAATAGGAAGTAGTGAGCCTCATAGTTTGGAATCTTTGTCCAAAGCAACAACATCCCTACATGTTCTTTTTTTCTGTTTTATATTTTATTTATACAAAATAAAACACAATGAAGTCACTCAAAACAATACAGTGAAAGTTATACAGGACTTCAGAACAAGGTTTTGGAAATCAACAATGGCTACCATAATATATCTTGTTATTGTCAAAGCAGCTATCCAAACCATCAGATGTGATAAAATCAAATGAAACAAAACAGAATAAAACCAAACCAAACCAAACAATGAAAATGATACAGGAATTCAAAACGTTAATAGGGAATTAACAACGGCTACCGCCTTCCATTTTTAGATGTTTCCTGCTCTTTAACTTTCAGAATATCTATTGTACATTTTAGATCCCCTAACTCCTTAAATTTTTTGTACGAGGGAGAAAACATGGTATAAGTACATATGAGTTGGAATGATTTGACACATGCGCATGATCTCAAGTTGCATCCATTTACCAACAAAAGACTTGAGATTATCCTTCTTTATGTCTGAGTAGTTTTCCACTTTATAAAAATACCATATCTCTCTTTTCAATTCTGTGGTTGATGAAAATCTACCCCTGCTCTTTTCTAGGTGGCCATTTCACAAAGCATTGTCTTGTCTCCTCTGACCTTTAGTCCATGAATTTTCTTTAGAGTCAAATGCGTGTCTCACACACAGCACATTGATGGATCATCTCTCACAATCTACTCTGCACGTTTCTTTTTATTGGTGATTTGAGGCCATCTGCATTAATGCTTATGACTGACATGTACTGGCTCATCTCTGCCATGCTAGCCAACTGCCATTGGTTCCCCACTTTTCCCCTCCATTCATTTGCCTGCTCTGCTCAGTGATTTCCCCTCTACTACTGTTCCTCAAACCATGGTTATCTTTTTCTTTCTCTTTAGCTCTCTCTATAGGGTTGGTTTGGTGGTCATGAACTCCTTCAGTTGTTCTTTCTCATGAAAGTATCTTATTTCTCCATTCACTTTGAAAGATAGTTTTTCAAGGAACATTAATCTGGGACAGAAGTTGTTTTATTTCAGAACTTAAAACACTCCATTCCAAGCTCTTCCTGACTTGATGGCTTGTGTTGAGCAGTCATCTGTGATTCTGATGGGTTCTTTTTTATATGTGACCTGTTTTTTTTCTCTAGCAGCCTTTAATATTTTGTTCTTGTGCTGAATTTTTGAGATTTTGATTATTATATATCTGGGTGTAGATTTATTTTGGTTATGGCTAGTTGGAGTTCTATATGCTTCACTTATCTGTATGTCAGGTGCTTTTCCCATACTTGGGAAGTTTTCTGCTATTACTTCTGTAAATAGTCTTTTTAAGTTATTTGTGTTGACCACTGCTTTTTTTTGTTGACACTTATCAGTCTTAAATTATTTTTCTTTGTGTCATATTACAGCTGGTTAAATGTTATTTCATGGTTCCTTGTTATATTTAAGAGATCTTTCCTTCCACAATTAGCTTCAATCCTGTATTCAAGTCTGAAAGTCTATCTTCAGTATTTTTCAAGCAGTTTTCCAAGCTTTCAATGGAGGTTTTAGTTTATTGGATATTTTTTTGAATGTATTTCATGCATTGTCATTCTTTCCTGTATTGTTTATTTAAGGTTTCTGTCATTTTCCTAGGCCGTGCTTTTTAAAAAAAGATCTGTATCTGCTTTAGATATGCTCAGCATTTCTTTCATTGTGTTTGTCATTTGTTCTTTTACTTGAGATATTATTTCTCAACTGATTACTTTTACAGTCTCATGAAGTCATTGCTTTACTTCAGTTGATATCCTTTCAGAAATTTCAGGCATGTGACTTCAATTTCTTTTGTTTATATTTCTCCTGTAGTTATTCTATGTGGGCTTGAGGTCTGAAATTGACTTTGCTCCTTGTCTAGACATTTTCCTGAGTTTCTCTGAGCAAGCTGGTTGACACACACATCTTGTTCAGCAGTTCTGAGCTGGATCCTAAGACTGATGCTGCATTTTTAATAATCCCTCTAGATGCTTATAAAGCAGGAAGATCATGGGTCACAACATTGACAAATTCTGATCTTAGTAGCATCAGTGAACATTCTTGAAAAGTAGGATTGCAAAAAAGAGGGAAAGGAGGAAAATAATGGAAAACAAGAGAAAATGAGGAAGAGTATTTCCTGATACTGTCTGACTTGTAAAATGTAAAACCCAAACCTGTGTTCCAAGACTCCAACCTCCTTCTCCAATGTTCTGTCTAACTCCCATCCTAGACTGACTTCTTTGATATTAGAGGCAGAAAGAAATATCCAACATAATAGCAGTAACTGATGAACTTTAGTTTGCATAAGAAATTAGGCTGCCTCTGAAATCAAGAAAGTCTCTGGAGAGGTCGATGAAAGTAAGTTTAGAAGTAACTGGGCATTAGTACAATTCTCAGCTCGGAAGCAGAGCCTTACAGTAGTCAGTGCCTGCTTGTTAATGAACAATGAACAGCTTTGGTTTTTCTTTAGAGGCAGACATGTAAATTCTCTTTTTATGAACTAGTAGGAATACATTATTTTCTTCTCTACTCCTATAGTTTGGAGAAGTCATATAACACTTTCACAGTTGAAATAAAACAGAACAATTATTAGGAATAACATTGTGATAATTACTGTGTGCACCAAATTGTCCCCAGCTGTGCATCTTCCCATTCCAAGTAACAATGTGGCATACGCAGGTTTCTATGCAGGAAGTAGAGTTGTGATCACTCTGATTACAGTGACATGTGATCATAGTTAATGTTCCTAATTTTCTCCCCATTTAATTTTCTGAACTGCTTAGAAGTGTGCATCTGAGTCATATGCTAAAACAAAATACAAACAACAGGTCTTTCATGGTTTGTGGGAGAGGAGAGCAAGAAGTCAACAAGAAGCTAAGACCTTCTGTGAGTCAGCACCATGCACGTGCTGACTGGGGCAGAGCCAGATGCCAGCCCTCTCCTGTGAGTTGGTGCCATTTGTGGACTGCAGGGGAGGAGAACAAGAAGTCAACAAGAACCTAAGACATCCTGGGAGTCAGCACCATGTGCAGACTGAGGGAGGGCCAGGCACCAACCCCTTCTGGCATGTAGGCAGAGATACAAGAGGAGCCAGTGTCCTCCTTCCCATAAGCACCTAGCTAATCTGGAGAAAATAGGCTGTGTTGATAACTAATGAAGTAAAATACAGCTTAATGCTTGTAATGTTTAATGTTTCATTGACTTCACAGTCCTAAAGCCAGTAGTCTGATCATCCATTCAGAGATAACAATTCACAATGTAGCATATACGGGTGATCTTCTGAAGGTGGTGGCCATTTTTAATTCTCTATTATCTTGTTTTAAAATCCTATATCATTCTCATTGTTTTGTTTGGTTGGGTTTCATTCTGTTTTACCTTGCTAGGTTTTGTTGTTTCTGATGGCATGGGCAACTGTTTTGAAGATAACAAGACATATATGGTAGCCATTTTAGATTTAGTATTATCTTGTTGTGAAGTCCTGCATTGTTCTGTTTTTATTGGTTCTATTCTGTTTCTGTTTTGTTTGATTTTACTATGTCTGATGTTATGAGAAGCTATTTTGAAGACAAGAGGCATTATGGTAACCATTGTTGATTTCCTGTTTTGAAATCCTGTCACTTACATTGCCTTGTTTTGATTGGCCTTATTATGTTTTATTTTGCTTGGTTTTATTCTCTCTAAACTAAAATTTAACAATCCAAAGTACAAACAATGAACAAACCTGAAACTGGCCTTTTCATCTTTAGAATACCTCTGTTCTTCCAATTGTGTTTATCATTACTGGGGTGTCAACATATACCAGGAAGTGTTCTGAGTATTTTAAAATTATTACCTCATTTATTTTCAGAACAAATCTAATTTCATTAGCCCCATTTTATAAAAGAAGAGGCAAAGGCTTTAGAAAGATTAACCAGTTCTTCAAATTGACCCAGATAATAGATAATCTAGGCCTAGCTTAGATCCAAGTCCATGCTTTTCATCATCCTGCTATATTGGTTCACTATAAAAGAAAATAGATTATTATTATTATATAAGAAATTAATTGGGAAGTTTTTATTGTGATAAATATAATTTTAAAAACTTAAAGAGTTTAAAGGCACTTCAGAAATAATTTATTATTATCTCCTTATGAGGAGACTGATGTCAAGTGGTTGTGACAACAAATAAATATCTAAAATTATCTTTTGTCTCTATCTGATTTCACTTCTTGACATTTATAGGGACAGATGACTTCTCCTTTAAGCACAGAAGGTACAATTTCTAGGGCCCACAAATACCCTTAGGGATCTCAGGTTAAAATATGAAGAGAAAAATAAGGTAAAGTTTTAAGTTCAAGAAAATGTTTTAATGTATTTGTCTTTGTACCAGTAAAGCATACTTTAAGTAAGTATACCTTAAGAAAGAGCTGTATTAAGTATAAATATAATTTATAGTATGAATCTAAGGAGGAAAGCACTCATGAAATCAAAAGTGCTTTGGGTTCGCAGAAGTCACAAAGCACCCTGTGTGTAGCAATATAGTGAAATTTCCATCCCTAACCTCCTTCCCTCATATAGCCTTCAGAGTTATCTGTGCTTCGAGTAAAGCATAGAGTCTATACCTCAGAATTAGACACCTAGTAGAAATACTGGCAATTATATACAACTAAAGACTTTCTTTTTCTGATTTTGTTGACTATTGAATACACAGCACATTATCACAAATAGCATTATTTGCTTCCTACTTCTGCTGCTATCCCTTTACTCAAATTAAAATGCTTTTATAGCTTTCTGGCCCACTATGGAAACAAAACATATTATGTTGCTTTCTGTCCCCAAACAGGTTCACATTAAAATATTTCACTAGAATTTCACAGAATGGGGCATTATTTAGTACATTCTTTCTTTGTGTATTCATTAGTGTAGTCTGTATGTACTAGGCATGTTGGTATGTGCTAGGCTTTTTGCCAGTACTGGATATACAATGGCAAATACAATAAACACATTTATTACTGTTATAATATTTATAATATATAATAAGTTAACATGTATTTAGAAATTATAATAAATGTTATAAAAAGAACTAACAGGGTATGTTGATAGAGAACTACTGAGCTTGGTTACTTAAGGAAGGATTAATGGATGAGAAGAAACCAGCTATGTAGTTAAGAGAAATACTCTAGGTAGAAGCTTAGCATGTTTCAGGCCAGTGAGGCGGGAACGAAGAAAAAGAAAGTGAGCCTGGCATGGTGGACCATGCCTCTGGGAAGCTGAGGCAGGAGGAATGCAAGTGGAAGCCCAGCCTAGGCAACTTAGCATTTAGCAAGAACTTTTGTCAAAATAAAAAAGGTTTTAAATAAGCACTGGGGATGTAGCACACCATAAAAGCCTTGAATCCAATCTCTAGTACTACAAAAAAGGAGGAGGCAGTGGTAGGAAACCACAATGAAGACGGAAATGAAGAGCTGGTCATCAGCCAGATCCTTCATGGTAGAGAGTTCCGTGGGATAGTGGAAGATTTTAAATTTTGTTGTAAGAACAATGAAAAGTCATTAATGAGTCTTTAGCAAGTGACTGACATTATATGAGTTATGTTTATAAAAGGTTCTCCTAGAAACTGGGCAGTGAGTAGATTGGAGGAAGACAAAGATGGAAGCAAGTAGACAAGTAATAAGCTCATTGAAGTAGTCAAAATTCTCTGAATTCTACAAGGTGTAGTTTTTTAAATGTTTGCTCTACTGTGATCCCTTACCCAATGCACAGTTCATATTCTAAATGTGGTCCAAACTATGACCTACTGTATCTTTCAGCAGATAAAGTTTTCTGTTTTATCACTTAGTCCTTTTATCCATTTAATTTTAGTTTAGTATCTGATAAAAGATTACTACATGAATCTAGGTTCAATATTCTGCATGCAGATAGACAGTTTTCCCATTAATGAAGCCTATCTTCCCTCCAGTGTGCTTCTGGCCATTTTGTTAAAGATCAAATGGTTGAATATACTTGGGGATGATTCTGCATCCTCTGTCCTGTTCCAGTGGTACTAATATTTCTTTCTGTGATAGTACCATGCTGTTTTTAGCACTGTAGCTTTGTAATATAACTTTAAATCTGGGGTTGTGATGCTTCTTACTTTGGTATTTTACCTAGGTTTCTTTTAGGTCCATATGAATTTTAGGGTTGTTTTCTTCAGTTCTGTGAAGAATGCTGTTGGAATTTTACTGTACTTCAATTTGGAAGTATGACCATTTTGATTATATTGGTTCTGCCTATCTAAAAATAGGGACTTTTTTTCAATTTCTTGTGTTTTTTTTATTCTCTTTTTCAGAAGGCTGTAGTTAACTTCTTAGAGATCTCTTACTTCCTCTGTTAAATTACTATTTGATTTTTCTTTATGCTAGTGTGAATAGTATTTTTTCTTATTTTTCTTATTTGAAAACTTTCAATACTGGGTTCATTACTGGTTCAATACTGGGTTCAATACTGGGTTCATTACTGGTATACAGAAATGATACGTATTTTTGAGTGGGCTTTTTTTTTTCCTGTTTTGGTTGTTTTTGTTGTTCTTGTTTTGAGACAAGATGTCACTAGTTTAGGCTGGCCTTGAAATCACTATATAGCCCAGGTTGGTCTCAAACTTATGGTGATCCCCCTTCTCAGCCTCCTGATTGATAGCATTAGAGGCATGTGCTACCACACCTGGCATTTTGTGTATGTGTTGATTTTGTTTCCTATGACATCATAGAAATTGATTATTCAAGTCTTTTGGTGGATTTTTTGGTATCCTCTATGTAAAGGATCATGTCATCTGCAAATAATGACAATTTGACTTTTTACTTTCCTATAAATCCTTTTTTTCCCTTGCCTAATTGGCCTTGCTGATGTTTTGAGGACTATGTTGAACAGGAGTGGTGATAGTGGACATCCTTGTCTTATTCCTGATTTTAGAGGAAAAGCTTTCCTCTCCAGCATTTAATATGATGCTGGAAATAAGTTCATTATAAATGACTTCTATCAGACTGAGATATGGTCCTCACATACCTGTGTCCTTCTTGTTTTTATAATGAAAGTAATTGGATTTTGTCACAGTTTTTTTGCTGTATCTATTGAGATGATTATGTGTCCTAGTTTTTGTTCATGTAATATATATTACATTTACTGATTTGCATACATTGAACATTTCTTGCATCCATGCTTGCCAGGAGGAATGAAGCCTACTTGCCCGTGTTTTGTTAAAGATTTTTTTTTTACCTTTATCTATTACAAAGATCAGTATATAGTTCTCCTTTTTAGTGGTTTTGGAATCAGGTTAATGGTAGCTCCCAGGAATAAATTAGGGTGTACTTCTTCCTTTTCAATTTCATTAAAAAATTTGAAGAGTGGAGAAAAAATGATGAAGCGGTGGCATTTGAACCTCTTGGATATCCAAAATCCAGACTCTGGAAAATAACAGCAATTTGGAGGAGAAACAAAGAAAGAAGTAGTTTCCCAGGAGCCAGAAATGCTTTGAAAAAACCAACCAACCAACCAACCAACCAACCAACTAAACCAACAAAACTCCTAAAAACTTAAAAGTTGCAGGAAATTGAAGAAACAATGCCATTCAAAGAAGTGAGGGAGTACCTGCCTGCAGTTTCTTTGTGGACTGAAACTGCTAAAATGAGGGAAAAGTTTCTCCTCAGGGAGAAACCTTGTAGCAGAATGGACACCGGCAGTAACCGTGATCTGCAAGTAGAGCAGAGGACTCTGCTCTTGATGTGCCTTTCTACAAAGCACAGCTGGTGAGTGACTCTAGTAGAGCGCTGAATGTCTCTGGAGAGTGCTTGGCTGGATATCATCCTAGGAATGGTTGGTTGCTTAAATCTGGTACCCAGTATAGCCACATGGTCCCACTCCTGAGCCTCGCGTGCTACATTCCCAGGTGTAGCGCTTGCCCGTGTTTTGTAGCTACATTCTGAGTGCTACATTCCCAGAGCAAGTGAATGAGAAGCAGCCAGGAGAGACAGCTGGCAGAAAGCTGGTTGGAAAAATATCCCTGTAAGTGCTTGAGTTAAAGGACATAGTCTCCCGTCCCTATCAGAGACCAGTCCTAGAATGAAAATCATAAATAGCATTTGGTGTCTTTGCCTTACTGTGTGCTGATGCCTGCATCCAGCATGAATCTGTGGTCTGTCTTCGTCATCTACCAGCACGAGCAGGAACATGTCTTGAACACTACTGGAAACTGTAGATTCCGGAAGAAAACCATGCATTCAAAATTACAGAGTTTTGTTTTTGTTTTTGTTTTCCCCTTTTTGTCTATTTCTTTCTTTATTTTTTATGAGAGAGAGAGAGAGAGAGAGAGAGAGAGAGAGAGAGAGAGAGAGAGAGAGAGTTTTTCTCCTTTTTCTTCTTCACTAATTTATTGACGTTTGGGGAATTTTCCAGGGTTGTGTTCCTGGCTTTTTTCCCCACTTATTTTTCTCTTTTTTTTCTTCCTTTTATTTTTTCTCTCTTATTTTTATTCTTCATATAATTTCTTTTTTTCTCACTTTTTATACCTATTTTTATCAGCTTTTTTGTTACCTTTAGCTATTTCTATAAACATTTCTCTATCTCCAAGAGAAATCTTCACTCTACTTCTCTCTCCTCCTATTATTTGGTTTAAAGTTTCAAATTTTTTTTCTTGCATCCCTGCTCCCAACCTCCTGTATTTTAATACAGTCACAATGTGGCCATAATTCAAATGCCTTACTGCCAGTTGGCTATGGTTTAAATTCAATCATTTGATGTTATGTAGCTAACTTGTATATGCTTTTTTATTAATACAAGATGCTGAAACAAAAATAATAATTGTTATTTCATGGCTAGATTATTATTAAGTTGAGTAGTTAATTTTTCTTTTCTTATTTCTTGGTGGTTTTCACTTGGGAATTTTCTTTTATAATTTTTGTACATATATACATAACCTATTCATTTTTAATTTTAAGAGTTCTTCATTTTTGTAAATTTTTCTCCATGTCAAACACAGAAAATAGATGATTTATATATGAATCTATAATTATGTCTGATCAGAAGAAAAGGTCACAACTATTACTCTTCAGATGAAGATGCATTAGATTTAGATGAATGTAATCTTGTGGCCAATACATTCAATGATCATAGTGTGAATCTGGTTGTGAATGTAGACGATCAAGAAGAAGAATGAGATCTGATAATAGAAATATAATAGAACATGAGCACATGGGACTGTGATGCTTGGAACTTCTAATAAGAAATATTAACTGCAGTGATCATTTTGTATTGTATAAATTATTCATATCTGAAAATATATTTGAAAGTATAGTTTAAGAAATGGACATGCCATACAGTGCAGCTGTACTGAAAAAAGAAGAGAACATCAGCAGTGCTGGGAATATGTTACAATTAATGAAACAAAATCACTATAGACATATTATTAATTATAGTGATAGTAGCATTACCAGGTATTAGATTATGTTAGTCTGAAAATAACATGTATGTTAACTCACACATAAAGAACACCATGCAATGTAATCATTTTATTGGCTGCTTTGAACTGTCTACATTTCTGACAATACCAAATGCAGAATCAAGGATTCCTTGAACAAATTTTAAAAAATCATGGCAGAAATTATTAGTATATTCAGGAATTCAGTAAAACATGGAAAAATGTGGTGATTGATAAAAATACAATTTTATGGTAAGGTTATCTGCATTTTCACCAATAAAACAAAGTTTAATAATGCAAATAAAAGATGAAACTATTTAATGTTTGACTAATGATTAAGCCTATGATTTGCATGTCTATGATGGGAAAAGTGCATTCCCTTTGATGTATGTACTTTTACGATGTTTTGAAGTTTATTAATGGCTTATTACTGCAACTCCACACATTATATGCAGATACTAATTATTTGAGCATACCCCTAGCACAGTAACTTTTATAAAATGAAATGTACCTTTGTAGAACAGTACAGTCACATTGAAAATTTTTACTAGTACAAGCAAATCAAAACAAAACACAATGAAATCATGAATTCTGAAAATTATTCCAGTGTAAAATTTGTTACACTGACTAATAAAAGAACTGTTTATATGTTAAGGACTGGTAAAAAGCATACATTTACATTGATTGAAAGAAAACCTGGAAACATAAAACCTGATCTTGTCTTTACATGAGTGCAGGAAAAAGGTGTTGATTTAGTAGACTAAAGGTCATCATATTACAATTTCTGAAGGAAAACAGTAAAATGGTATAAAAAATGTAATAGAGCTAATTTGTAGTATAGCAGTTATGAATGCATGCTATATACTTCTGCAATGGGGTACTCAAGGATTTCCATGTTAAAATTTGGAAATTTAATTATTGATAAACTTAACCATGAAGATATGTCATGGGTGCATATTACTAAAACAAAATTCACTTTATGAAATGTTATTTAGGATCATCAAGAAATGCATTAAAATCATGTAGAGAATATTATTGAAAATTGAAAGATGGTGACAGTGTGACTACAAAAAAATCCAAACACATTATGATATTTTGTGCATTCTGCACAAATCAGCCACTTTTATGTACAAAGTATTCTAATGTCTTGATCTTTTTATACAAATTGAGGTCTTTTTATGTAATGCATTTCTTACTGAAATCTTTTCATGGACTCTAATTCTTTTCTAAACTGATCTTTCATCTTTTGTATAATTTTTAAGCTCATCTAACTCTTTATTAGTATCTTCTGAAAGCTCCTAGATCCTTTGGTTATTACTTCCCTTTTAGTTACATTTCCTGTGATTCTACTGCCTACCTCTTTAGTCTGTTTTCTAAACCCCTCTGTTATCCTTTCAAGTCATTTCCATATGTGGATTATGCTCTTCTCCCTTTCTATGCTGTCTGAATTGGCTTTGGAGGAATTGGGAGTATTGATAGGCATTTTGTTGCTTAGGCTTTCCATGTTGTGTGTGTGTGTGTGTGTGTGTGTGTGTGTGTGTACTGAGGTTTGCAAATTGAAAATATTGGAAAGATTTAGCTGCTAGTATCTCTTCAGTTTGTGTCTGCTTCTCAGTGATGTGGTTTGGGCATGGATAACTGTAGACTTTTGTCCCAAGATTTGACTACCTCAGTTAATTTGGGTGGGGAGAGCGGGGTTGGCACACACCAAGTTCTCTGGAAATATACCGTAGTAAAGTCAGTGTCACAAATATAATCTGGGTGACGGCTTATGTAGAAAATTCATTAATAGTAGAATTTATTGACAACTATCAAGCTAATCACCTGTAGTAATGTCAAATAAATCAGCTACAAATCAAGCAAATTAATTACTGTAGTACCAAGCAAATTAGTTACAATAATATCACTGAAGACAAATTCAGTATTAACATGCCATAACAAACAATGAAGTATCACAGTTAACCCTAAAGAAACCAAAATTATAGTGTAAACATCAACACAACCCAAGTAATGACTCACAGCTAATATGCACAAAATTTGACAGCTCAATTTTTGCTAAAGGCAGAAAAGGATTCAACAGGAATTTTAAAGTCAACTTTCTAAAATGCAATAAAGCTCTGCAGGTGTACTATTAAGAGAATATTGTTTAGCTTCCATGCATTTGCATAATTTCTGTATTTTATTTTGCATTGATTTATAACTTCACTGTGATATGATCTGATAAAATGTGTGGTATGTTTTCAATTTTTAACATTTATTTAAGCTTCCTTTGTTGACTGGTACAGTCATTTTTGGAGAAAGTTCCAAGTCTTGCTGAGAAGAATGGGTATTCTCTTGTAGAGTGAAATACTCTGTAGGTATCCATTTGTTCAAAGATTTTGTTCAACTCTAGTATTTCTTTGTTGATTTTTTTTGTCTAGTTTATCTGCCTATTTGTGAGGTCACCCAGTGTAATTGTGTTCATGTTTATCTGGTATTTTATGTCCAGTAGTACATATTTTATGAAGTTGGGTGTGTCATTGTTTGACATCTCTTCTGATTGAACTGTTTTCTTATCTTTGTCTCTTTTTAAAAATTTTGTCTTCACATCCACTTTGTGTGAATACAGGATAGGTACACCTGTTTTTGTTTGGGTTCCTATTGATGGAATATTGTTTTTTAGCCTCTGATTTTTTTGTGTATGAAGTTTTTTGGGGGGATTAAATGTATTTCTTGCATATGGAATAGCATTGGATTTTGTTTCTTAATCCATTCTGCTAGTCTGTGTCTTTTGACTGTAGAAGTGAGACCATTAATACTGAGAGTTACTAGTGATAGGCACTGGTTTATTCCCTTCAGTGCCTTATTTTCTTGCTGCCAATTTCTTATCTTTGACCGCTATTTAACTGCACACTCTCCCTGGTGTATTCATTCTTTGAGACCTTTGGTCCTTGCTAGCATCACTGTCTTTTCCTAGGATATGCTTGAGAACTTTTTGAAGTGCTGGTTTGGTGGTCATGAATTTTTTGAGTTGGTCTTTTTCATGAAAGTATCTTATTTCTTCATCAATTTTGAAAGATAGTTTTTTAGGATTTATAAGCCTGGGTTGAAAATTGCTGTCTGTTAGGAACTGAACTGTTTCATTGCAAGTTCCCCTAGTTTTTATGTTTTTTGTTGAAAAGTCTGATGTAATTTTAGTGAGTTTTCCTTTATAAGTGATTTTCTAGTTTTCTATAATTGCCTCTAAGTCAAAGAAAAACTTCTTCTGTTATTGAATGAGTAGTTTCTTTCCATAATCTGCAGTCCTGCGATTGAGCCAGTTATAATTTTCTAACCCTAGCTTTAAGGCCTATGGATTTTTGAGGTGGGCTCCCTGAAGAAGAGGCTCCAACTAGATTGTGGTTACCATGCAAGGGAACCTGTATCTTGACTTCAGTTGCTAGATGGAGAAAGTGATCTGCCCTCTGGTCTCTGCTGGATGTAAGCCACCAGGTAGGATTTGAAGTGGGCTTTTAGATTTAATGTCTTAGGGTCTGGTTGCTTCTCTTTCTCCTTGAGCACTGTCTTCATCTAAGATCAGAACAACTGGTCAGCCCTTACCTCTCTTGTCCTGTCCCATCGGGAAACATTGCAGAGCCAGCTTGGGGTTATAGGATTGGCACTCTGCATGTAGCATGGGTCTGCTCGCCCTGAGGTGGAGGAGTGCTGCTCATCACGCAGAGATTGGGTGCTCACAGGGGGACGGGATGCCACTTGGCAAGTGGGGGTCATCTTGCTCTTGTGGGAGAGGTGAACTACACCTAGATTTTTAAAAAAGTACTTATCTTCAATTATAATATTTCTTAGGTTAATTGTTTTTATTACTTTGCTTTAGTTTTTCTTCTAATCTATGGATTTTAAAGTAGGATAGAAGTACTAAAAAATAGGCAGAAAGAATGAAAAGAAAAATTTTAACTACAGATTTGGGACCCCAACTTAATTTTAATTGTTTATTTTTTTCTCTCCTAAAAAAAATTTCTTTCTTGTTCTTTCCAACTCTGAGGCTTTCATCTGTCAGAAAGCTCAAAAATTTAACTTTTCTGGTATTCTTCAACAGGGAGAGACAGTCAATTAGAAGGTGGAGATGGAATCAATGGGAACTGAGTAGTTCAGAAGGTTTTCTCATGGTTCTGAGGATAGTTGTTATGATTTTACCTGGGTGGGGAAGTAGGGATCCCCCTACTGTCTGCCATGAATTTCATTGGTTCTAGGCTCTCTGTCCAAACCTGCCTTTAGGTATTTTTCTGGGGCCAAAAGTGAAGCTAACCTATGAAGCCCCATAAAAATTGTGGAGCACACTGGTGAGCTGACAGCTGAAGAGGCAGGTACAGCATCACAGAGACCTACTATGACAACAGGAAAACAAAAAGATGTCAACATTGCTCTAAGAAACTAAAGGAAAATAAAGCATATGTATTATCACACTGTAAGTCATACCTGTGTATGGAATGTGCAATTCTCATGTATGAAGACTGCTTTAGAGGTGACAGTTGAAGCAAAGCTAATTTCTGTGGTAGACTTTTGTTTTTGTTTACATTGTAGTTCACATAGGTTTTTATTTTTGATGTTATTTTTTAATTTTGTAAGCAAGTAAACAGCTGATGAGAAAGTGTCAATGTTTATTCTAAGCACTCAATACATATTTGATAATTTTATTTTATTGACATCTTATTTCCCTGCTAAGTGCACATTGTACAATATAGTAGGAAGCTCCTAAAAAAATAGGAAGAGAGGCGACAAGACTGTCACATAGTAAAGGAAAGTTAAGCACATGTGCTGTCAGTGTCAGCAAGACGTGCATGGAAGATGCAGTTGTCATGTGTGAAGACTGACTTAAGTGTCACAGTTGAAGCAAAGCATATTTTTGTGGTAGAATTCTACAAGTATTTTCCTTGTAATTCATATAGAAATTAATGTCTGCGTTATCTCTTAGATTTTGTAAGAAAGTACATAGCTGATGTGAAAATACTGATGTTTATTCTAAATGCACAATACGTAATAAGAATTTAATAATTTATTTTATTGATATTTTATATTCCTGTTAACTACATACTGTATAATATAATAAAAAGCCCTGACAAAACAGCAAGACCACTGATATGTCAAGTATGTCCTACAAAAAAGACCAGGAAAGCAAAAGACATGTGCTGTCAGGGTAAGCAAAGCATGTACATGGAACGTGCTGTGTCCTGTGTGCTGACTGCCTTAGGTGTAATAACTGAAGTAAAGGTTATTGGTTTATAGAACACTATTGCTATTTTCACTGCATGTCATCTGGGAATGTATTTCTGTTGTTATTTTTTAGACTTTGTGCACCAAAAACCAAATTTGAAAGTTTTGATTTATTTGTAAATACTTAATAAATTTTAACAATACAATATTTTTGTGATTTTTTTCTATTAAGTACTAATTGTTTAATATAACTCATAAAACTATTGTTAATAGTTCATCAGTAGAAATATTCTAAAGAGTAGGCCCTCAGGGAACATCACGGGAACCTGCGACTGAGAGCTGGGGCTGCTCAGGAGTGCTAGGCCTGCCCTTTGCCCGCAGGGAACATCACGGGACTGGTGGCTCGGCGGGGGCTGTTTGGGACTTGGGAACATTGTGGGGACCAGCAGCTCAGCCAAGGCTAATCAGGAATGCTAGACCCGCCCTTCGACTGCAGGGAACATTGCGGGGACCAGTGGCAGAGGGCCTGAGATGCCTGGCACTGCTGCTGCTAGGCCCTCCCCTCCTCCAGGAACATCTAGGAAGCCTGCCAAAGGCCTGAGCTGCCTGGCACCACATCTGCTGGACCCGCCCTTCCACCAGTAACACTGGACTACAGTGGACTACCATGTTGGCTCCATGAGAGGCTTAGGAACCCCTCACCCAAACAGAAGACCTCATGAGGCTTCAGTCAGTGTGGTGAGTTTGCCCCATAAAAGAGAGGTCTGCAGTGGGTAAATAGGAGCAGAAGTGAAACTTTCCAAGTGTAAGACCTTGGCTAACCTGGCAAGAGAGTGGGTATCCCCCTCCCCCCACACAGAGAACATCAGACAGGTTGAGGAGTGTACCAATATCGCCCTGCCCTAACTTAGAGGAAATAAAAAGAACTTAAGAGACCCACAGTGACACAATAGGGCCTCAGATGACACAAACACTATAGCCAGGGAGATGTGGTGACCTGCAACAACTTGAAGATATAATAATAGCAGGAACTAAGAGTTGCCTTATAGCAATACTTCTGGGCTAGATAGCCCAGAAAGAATATAGAACTCACCCAATAGGCACAGTAGGAGGAACTCAGGAGACTGGATCTCCTCTTCATTGTGGTACCCAGCAATTTGACAAACATCAACCACACAGTAGAACCCTGAAACACACACTACAGAAACTTGTGACTGTTGGAATAGAAAGACCAGAAATTTACTCAGAAGGTGAAAATGACTAAATGAAAAGGCAAAATGCAATCCCACACATCTAGTCCATCAGAGGCAAGTGCAGGTGATAATGAAATAAAGGACCCTAAAATTCATACACCAGAAATCTCTGAAAAGATAGCAAATGAAGTAAAGAAACAAATCCATGATGCTCTAGAGGAACTCAAATTAGAAATAATGTCTTATGCAAAGACAAAAGTAACAACCTTAGTAAATGAGCTGCTCAATATAGCTAGAGAATAGATAAGAAACTACAGGAGCATGGGAAATTGATTGAAACTTTGAATGAACAATGCAGAAAACAAGCAGAATCTACAAAACAAATTGAAAGAGATATGCAAGAAACAAAAAATTGTATTGAAAGCCTGCAAAGCCATTTAAATGAAGCTGAGAATAGAATTTTGGACCTTGAGGACAGGATGGCAGATAGCGATCTTGAAAGGTTAGAATTTATGAAAACAACAAAGCAGCATGAAATGGCAATCCAACAGCTACAAGATGATGCCAAGAGAAACAATGTTAGAGTAATAGGCATTAGTGAGGAGGCAGGAGACAATGCAAAGGATATAGCTAAGCTTTTCACAGAAATAATGGCAGAAAATTTCCCAAACATGGAGGAAAAGTCGGATCTACAAATAAATGAGGCATATAGAACACCACACAGTGATAGCCAACATAACCTACACCCAGACATATAATAATTAAGATCTCAGACATACAGCATAAAAACAAAATACTAAAAGCTGTTAGAGAAAACACACAACTCAACTATCAAGTAAATCCTATTAGAATCACAGCAGACTTCTCAGCACAAACCTTCAGGTTAAGATGAGATTGCAGTGAAGTATTTCAAGCCCGAAAAGAAAACAACTTTCAACCCAGACTGATGTACTCAGCAAAACTGTCTTTCAAATTTAATGGAGAAATAAGATACTTCCATGACAAAGAACAACTAAAGAAATTCATATCCACCAAACCAACCTTAGGAACAGTGCTAAAGGACATCCTAGGTAGAGCTAAAAATGACCACAATCTCCAGAATAACAACAGAAAGAAATCACCAGGCTGCACAAGAAAGTAAACAAGGGAGAAATGCAGGAAACTAACAACAGTAACACAACATGGCAAAGTCAAGGCAGTACATATCAGTGATATCCATAAACATAAATGGGCTCAATTCACATACCAAAAGAAACAGGTTGATGGAATGCATCAAGAAACAGGATCCCACAATATGCTGTATGCAAGAAACCCATTTGACTCAAAAAGAAAATCATAGATTAAAAGTCAAAGTATGGAAAACAGTATTCCATGCAACAGGAACCCAGAAAAAAGCAGGAGTAATTATCCTATTTGTAGACAATGTGAACTTCAAACCTAAAATGATTAAAAGACACAAAGAAGGTCACTACACACTCCTAAGTGGAAAAATTCAAGAGGAAGAACTAACAATTATAAATATATATGCACCAAACACAGGAGAACCCAACTATATAACACAGATACTAAAGAACATGAAAAACCAAATACACAAGAACACAATTATTACAGGTGACCTTAACAGCCCACTATCACAAAGAGATAGATCAACTAGACAAAAAATCAGCAACGAAATAATAGAACTGAATCACACCTGCAAGCAATTGGACTTAGTAGATGTTTACAGTGTTCCACCCAGCTACATCAGAATACACATTCTTCTCAGCTACGCATGGGATATTCTCCAAAACAGACCATATATTATCCCATAAAACATTCTTAAGTAAATGCAAAGTATTGAAATTATCCCATGCATACTATCTGATCATAGTGCACTGAAATTGGAAAGTAATGGCAAAAGAAATTTCAAAACTGGCATAAATACATGGAAATTAAATAACAACCTTTTGAATAACCAGTGGGCTACAGATAAAATTAAAGAAGAAATAAAGTAATATCTACAATTAAATGCAAATGTAGAAACAATTTATTGTAACCTATGGGATGCAATCAAAGCAGTCTTAAGAGGAAAATACATAGCAATAAATTGTTATATCATGAAAACAGAACAAACACAAATAAAAAATCTAATGCTTCACCTCAAGCTTCTAGAAAAAGAAGAACAAGTTAAATCTAAAGCTCATAGAAGAGAGGACATTGTAAAGATTAGAGCAGATCGATGCAAATGAAACTAAAAAAATACAAAGAATTAATGAATCAAAAAGCTGGTTTTTTGAGAGAATAAATAAAATTGACAAACCTCCAGCTAACCTTATCAAGAAAAAGAAAGAAAAAAACCCAAATTCATGCAATAAGGACTGAAAAGAGGGAAATTATTACAGATCCCATGGAAATTCAAAAGATCCTGAACACCTACTTTGAAAATCTCTACTCACATAGAGAGGAAAACACAGAGGAAATAGACAGATTTCTAGAAACATATGAACTACCAAAGCTCAACCAAGAAGATATAGCAATTTTGAATAACCTAATATCAGCTATTGAAATTGAAAATGTAATTAAAAAAACTTACTAACAAAGAAAAGCCCAGGTCCTGATGGATTCTATAAGAAATTTAGAGAAGACTTGATGCCAATACTCCTTAAACTCTTCAATGAAATTGAAAAGCAAGCAATCATCCCTAATTCATTACTGGAGGCAAGCAAAACTCTCATACAAAAACCAGAGAAAGACCCAACCAAAAAGGAGAACTATAGGCCAATATCACTAATGAACATAGATGCAAACATTCTCAATAAAATACTAGCAAATAGAATGCAGCAAATCATCAAGAAGATTATACATCATGACCAAGTGGGGTTCATTCCAGGAATGCAGGGATGGTTTAACATATGCAAATCAATAAATGTAATACACCACATCAACAGAGGCAAAAATAAAATCCACATGGTCATCTCAATAGATGAAGAAAAAGCTTTCAATAAGGTCCAACACATGTTCATGATAAAAACACTTCAGAAACTCCAAATACATGGTGTCTACCTCAACCTTATAAAGGCCATCTATGACAAACCAACAGCCAATATTATACTAAATGGACAAACACTGAAAGCTTTCTCTCTAAAATCAGGAACAAGACAAAGATGTCCACTATCACCACTCTAATTCAATGTAGTTCTGGAAACACTAGCCAGGGCAATCAGACAAGAGAAAGAAATAAAAGAAATAAAGATAAGAAAAGAAGAAGTTAAATTATCACTATTTGCAGATGACATGATACTCTACATAAAAGACCCCAAAAACTCCATTAAAAGACTACTAGAGGTAATAAACAAATTCAGCAGTTTAGCTGGATACAAAGTCAATGTTCAAAAATCAATAGCATTCCTGTACACACACAAGAAACTCACTGAGAGAGAAATTATGGAAATATCACCCTTCACAATAACATCTAGAAAAATGAAATACTTAGGAATCAACCTAAATAAAAAGTAAAAGATCTATATACTGAAAATTATACTATGCTAAAAAAGGAGATTGAAGAGGATATTAGAAAATGGAAAGATGTTCCATGCTCTTGGCTAGGAAGAACCAACATCATGAAAATGGCCATACTCGCAAACTGTTATACAGATTTAATGCAATCCCAATCAAAATACCATTAACATACCTCACAGATCTATAGAAAACACTCCTAAAATTCATTTGGAAACAGAAGAAACCTAGAATAGCAAAGGCAATTCTGGGCAATAAAGGCAAGGCAGGAGGCATCTCAATTCCTGACTTGAAACTGTACTAAAAGCCACACTGATAAAATCAGCATGGTACTGGCAAAGAAATAGACCTGAGGATCAATGGAACAGATTAAAAGATGCAACTATAGGTACAAAGACACTCAGCCACCTGATATTTGACAAAGGGGCTAAACATGGTCACTAGATTAAGGATAGCCTCTTTAATAAATGGTGTTGGAAATATTGGCTCTCCACATGCAGAAGACTGAAACTAGATCCATGCCTATCACCATGCACAAAACTAAAGTCTAAATGGATCAAAGACCTAAACATTAAAATAGAAATGCTAAATCTACTAGAAGATAAGGTAGATAGAAATCTTGGAAACATAAGTGTAGGCAGAGAATTCATGAACAAAACACAAACTGCATGGGAAACACTTCAGAGAATCAATAACTGGGATCTCATATTATTGAAAAGTTTCTGTTCTTCAAAAGATATCACCATCAGAGTGAAAACAAAACCCACAGAATGGGAAATAATTTTAACCAGCAACCCCTCAGACAAAGGACTTATATCAAGAACATACAAAGAATTGAAAAACATCAACCTCTCCCCCAAATTCAAAGACCCCCTCCAAAAATGGGCATCTGAGATGAACACACAGTTCTCATATGAATATACAAATGGCAAATAAATACATGAAGAAATATTCACCATCACTGGTCATTTGAGAAATGCAAATTAAAACAACATTGAGATATCATCTTCCACCAGAAAGAATAGCTTCTATCCAGAAATCAACTGATAACAAATGTTGGCGAGGCTGCAGGGGAAAAAGGAACACTGCTCCACTGTTGGTGGGAGTGCAGATTGGTGAAACCACTATGGAAATCAATATGGAGAATTCTCAGAAGACTAGGGTTGGAAGCTCCATTTCAACCCAGCTATTACCCTCCTGGGCATTTTCCCAGAAAAACTGAAAAATTCATATCACAGTGATATATGTGTACCCATGTTCATAGCAGCACAATTTGTAATAGCTAAATCTTAGAAACAACCAAGATTCTCATCAACTGCAGAGTGGATGAAAAAAGATGTGGTATTTGTATACAGTGGAATATTACTCAGCTGTAAAATGATCTTGAGATCTTCATAGGGAAACGGAGATCTTCATAGGGAAACTTGAGACTATCCTCATTAGTGAAATAAATAAGAATCATATATATAAGTACAACATTGTGTCTCTAGTGTAAAAAGTAATAACTTTAGAAGTAATAAAACCCAAACTGTGTAATTGCTACTGTAAAAAAGAGAGGAAAAGAAAGTACTCTAAAGGATATAACTGCATGTGTGTTTAAGTGTGTAAGATAGATGACCATATTACTGTTTTTATTAGATTGTTGAGCACAACTGTTAACAGTCTCACTGTTTGAATGTCTACTTTGTGCGCGTTAATTTTGTAACTTGAACAACTATTTCCAATGATGATAGTATGTAACTTATCAAGTTGAGATTTCTTAGTGTTTTTTTTTGTTGTTGTTATTGTTGTTGCTCTTTTTTTTCTTTCCCCTTTGGAATTCTGTATTTTTGCTACCCTTTGTCTCTTTTGTTTGGTTGTTTTTTTTCTTTCTCTTTAAATAAGATTTTAAAAAATATTCTAAAGAATAAATGCAGGTCTGATAGACCCACCTGAATGTGACTTGATGACAAAATTAGTCTTTTTTTAAAAAAAATTTTTTTAATTTTATTTAAAGAGAAAAAATAAAACAAAACAGAATAAAGGGTAGCAACAATACAGGATTCCAAGGAAAAAAGGAAAAGAACGACAAAAAATCCTAGGAAATTATTACTTGACAAATTACATACTGACATCTTGGAAATAGTTGTTCCAATTACAAAGTTAAAACATGTAAAGTAGACATTCAAACAGTGAGACTGCTAACAGTTCTGTTCCATGTTCTGAGAAAAACAGCAATATGGTCATCCATCTTACCCACTCAAATATACATGAAATTATATCAAAAGGGTAAAATTAAATGCAACAAAACAGAACAAAGCGGAGCACAAGAAAGCAATGTAAGAGACATAAATTTCAAAGCTAGACAATCAGAGATATTCATACTCCATCACACTGACTCTTGTTTTCTTCCAAATAGTTGTCCATATTGTCACATACAGGGAATTCACATGAAACAACACAGCATGGAATTGATCTGAGCAGGACGAGGAGGGCATTTCAGGTCTTCAAGACCAGACATTAGGGAAGCCAAGAATTGCTGTCATAGTATCTGTCATTCTCCTCAAAACAGCTGTCCATACCTTCATATGTGTTGAACTTAAACAAGACAAAGCAAGCTAAAATCAAATGAACAAATAGTGATAGTTTTTCTGGATTTCACTGGTATTTAGTGTCTCTTTTTCTTCAAAGTAGTTGTTCATTTCAACATGTGTTATATAGTTGGTTCTCGTAAACTGTTTATAAGCTCTACCCATGCATGAGTCTCTACATGTATATCTATCTTTTCTGTATTAGAGGGAAAAACAAAACAAAGCAAGATAAAACAAAACAATTCCTAGAAAAGCATGAGGCAAAAAAGTCACATAAAACCGCAATACTAGGTGATCTACAATGGTTACCATGATGTCTCAGCAGTATATAAGAACATTAATAAAAACAAAGCATTGGAGACATTATAAGACTTCAAAAGCAAGTAATAATCAAGCCACAGTGGGTATCTTAGTGAATCTTGTCATCTTCGGTGTAGTTGCCTATACTCTTAGACTTGATGCTATCCATCATAACAGATTTAAATAAAATCAGTCAATACAAAGTGGCAATCTAACAAATCAGATTCAAATAAGATCAGTTATAATAAGACAGTATAAGTTATAAAGGGCTTCAGATTAAGTTGATAGGAAAATTAGGGAAGGTTACCATAATATGTCCTCTTATTTTTGGGACAGCTGACCATGTCCTCAAGTCTAGTGTAAGTGGATAAACTGGAACAGCATGTAATCCATCCAAGCAGAGTGGTGAGAATAATGTAAATTTTAAATCTTGTTACCCAATTAACAATATCCTCTGCCTCCCTTTCTTTAGACAATTCCTCCCCCTTCAATCCCATGGCGTGCACTGCTTGTTTTGGGTCCCACTGCCTCCCTATATAGAGCATCTCAATGGACCCTATCTCCTGATCTACTCTGCCTGTGTTTTTCTCTGTTAATATTTCAAGGCCATCTATACTAGAGATTATTGCCAATCTTCTCTGCCTTATTTCTGCTATTCTGTTTTCCTGCCATTGGTTGTCTATTTTTCTGTTCCACTCCACTATCTGCCCCGTTCACTGAGGCCTCTCTGCCACTTCCTAAAATGCTTGTGTTCTTGTTCTCTCTCCCTAGAATGTCCTTCAGTATTTTTTGTAGGGTTGGACTGGTGGTCACAAATTCTCCTAGTTCCTCTTTGTCATGGAAGCATCTTGTTTCTCCATTAGTTTCTAGAAAGAGTTTTGCAGGATACATCAATCTGGGCTGGAGATTGTTCTCCTTCAGTGCTTGAATTACTTCACTCGAAGCTCTTCTTGACCTGATGGTCTGTGTCGAGAAGTCTGCCGTGATTTTGAGAGGTTTTCCTTTATATGTGATCTGTTTCTTTTCTCTGATGGCTTTTAATATTCTGTTCTTATATTGCATTTCTGGGATCTTGATTATTATGTGTCTAGGTGTAGCTCTGTTTGGGTTGTAGGTGGCTGGAGTTCTGTATGCTTCATACATCTGCATAGCATTTCTTTTTTCTATGATTGGGAAATGTTCCTTAATAATTTCTGTGAATAGCCTTTGTAATTCCTCTGTTTTGATTCCTGCTTCTTCATTCACATGCTTTATTCTTAAGTTATAGATCCTCTTGTCATCCTCTAGCCTTTGTATTGTTACTGCCTGCTTCCTTGTTATTTTTAAGAGATCTTCCCTTTCATGATCACACATTGCAAGCCTGTGTTCAATTTTTGATAGTCTATCTTTGGTTTCTTTCAAGCAGTTTTGCCAGCTTTCTATGGAGTCTTTAGTAATCTCTTTGAATCTGCTTCATGAATTCTAGGTTTTTTCTGTATTCTTCATTAAATTTTTCTCTCCTTTTGTGTTCCTCTTCTTCTGTCTGTGTCTTCTTTAGAGGTGCCCAGCCTTTCTTTTAATAATTTACTTATCTCTTGTTTAATTTGAATTAATATTTCAGTTTTGGTCCCTCTTATGATGTCCTGAAGATATCTCTTTATGTCCGCTAATGCTGTGTTTGATGTTGCATTTTTGCTGCCCTCAATCTGTTTTGTATTTACCTCTCCTGGATCAATGTTCTCAGGATTGGGGGCTGGGGGTTTTTCTTATTTCTCCCTTTTGTCATGTTTTTGGTCCCTTCCATACAAGTGTACAGTGTAATTCCCAGACCCTTTTCTTGTTGGTTAAGGCTCCTCTAGAGGGCACAGGCTAGGAACTTTTGCCCTCTGCAGTCTGCTATCAGAGATTAAAGTTCTTGCACAGGCAGTGTGCGCTGGCTCCTCCCCTCCCAGCCAGCCAACCTTTGTAGGTCTTCCCTGTATCAGTGTGTGCCAGTCTCACTGGGTCCAGCCAGGGGCATGGCCTAGTCCAAGTACATTACACCAATCCGCTGGATGAGGGGAGCAACCAACTGAAGCCACTTCCTTATGGAGTTAGGGCTGTCCTGCCCAAATCCAACATGTCGTCCAGTCGGTTTCCCCTTTCCCATGGGAGGGTCTTATTCCCATCACTCACCGTGCATTGATGCCAGTCCCTCAGAACTGCTGGGCTCCCAGACCTTTGACTTCAGTGCGGCTGCGGTGCAGATTCACGGTGCCTCTGGGTGGGTCGCATGCAGGACCGGTTCGGGCAAGCCGCACACAGGGCTGTTCAGCTCTGTGCTCCAGTGGCTCAAGCCAGTTGCTTCAGTGTGGATCGCTTTGTCAGGTCTCTGGCAGGGATTCAGGTGGCTCAAGGAAGGCACTGTGCTTGCTGATCTTAGCTTCTCTTATGGTGGCCCCAGGACCTCATATTCAAGTGGATTTTTGCACTTTAATTTCTTCATGGGTTGTGAGAGTCCATCTCTCTCTGTTTGGGTCTCTCCAGGGTGTTTTATTCTGGCATTTGAGCTGTCTCTCTCAGAGAGGGTCCCTCTCCTGCTACCTACCAGTCCATCATCTTTGGACTTCACCCCAACAAAATTAGTCTTATGCTATAAGGGTTATCACATTATTCCAGTTTGATTTGTTCTATAAGAGGGAAGAAAATATAAATTCTCTGTCTAGGTCTTTAAGATCATACCGTAAGATCCAAAATTAAAAAGAATTGGACAACCTATTATGCCCCACATACGAATAGAGCCAGTCAGAACTGAATCAGAAGCTGTAGAAGTTTAACTCTTGAGTACCCCATCTAGAGTAAAGCACTCTAGATGACTATATTTCCAGTAACAGAATCAAAAGAGGCTGAGAGACACCTGAGAAAGGCAGAACCTAGTTCTGTTCCTTCTTGCAGTCCATTTTTCCCCAGGGCTACTTTCCCCACCTTACCTGCTAATCTATGTATATGGCCCTATTACCAAAGAAATCTAGCCCTGCTGATTACAGGAAGCAGCACTTCTTATCATCATACTGATTCAAAACCTCCTAACATTGTCTGGGGATGAACAGGCTGTTATGAAATTACATATTCCTTTCTCCATGAATGAACTTGTTCAGAGAGAAACAAACAAATTAACATTTTGAGATGGTTTCTGGAAGACTCAAATAGATTCATAGGTGAGTCCAGATTATCACTTACAGTCTAACTTGAGCTGATCCTCCAGTACTGTTTTCTGTTTGCTGCACACCTGAAGAAAAAGCCCATGGATAGCCAGCAGTATACACTAAGGCTGATGAAGTATATGCCTGAAATAGTACTGAAGATGTCAGCAGAGTTGTCTTTGGGGGTCTTCAATAATCAGGACAAAATAAAGGAAACTGCTAAGTAATCATTTCTCCTGAAATGATTACAGGCTTGAGAATAGACACAATTAATTGCTTTGTCATTGGGAAATACAACTTTGCCTCCTCAGAAAAATCCCAGGACTCCACGTGCAAAGAGGGAAAACATGAGACCAGATGGTAGCTATCATTGTGGAGAGCCTGAAAACTGCAGTGGGAACTGCAGTAGGCAAGGTCTGTTTCACGTGGAATGTGTCTCCTTTGCAAGGAGGAAGAACACTGGAAACAAGACTTCCCCTACTTCCAGAGGGAGGAGAGGTCACCTGCCATTTCATATGGCCTGGGGTCTCTCACAGTCCTTCTCAATGAAGTGGACATAAGTCCGGAAAACCCCCAGGTAACTTTTGCCATGGAAGGTAAAAATACTAACTTTCTTTTATACTAGGTCTTCATTTCCTACCTTGCTCTAATTCCCTGTATCCCTTTTAATAAGACCTGTGCTGTGACTGCTGTTGATGGTATCCTTAAGACCAAACACTTTAAAATGCTTCTAACATGCAGATTTGTGGAACCAATTTTCACAGAACCTTTCCTAGTTTTCCCAGAATGTCCTACCCAATTTCTATCCCATTATTAGTAAGGCTTTCTCTTTCTTTCTTTCTTTCTTTCTTTCTTTCTTTCTTTCTTTCTTTCTTTCTTTCTTTCTTTTTCTTTCTTTCTTACTTTTTTTCTTTCTTTCTTTTTCTTTCTTCCTGTCTGTCTGTCTGTCTGTCTGTCTCTCTCGGAGCAACTCTATCAGGCACCAAAATATTCACTTCCTTTTTTGGGAGTATTAACATCAGACCAATTAGAAAAAATATTTAAAGATTGTTCTGGTTTATATCTAGATGCCCTTTTCCAAGCCTTATGTGCTCAAAGGTGGGGCTTTTGAGAGGTGATTAGATCATAGAGGCATGCTACTCATTCATTGATTAATCCATTGATGAGCTTATAGCTAGATATGATATTGGGAGATGAAGCTTGGTTGGAGTAGGTAGATCAGTGGGGATGTGGCCTAGAAAGGTATATTTCACTTTTTCCTTCTTTCAGCACTCTTTTTCTTGCAACCATGCCATAAGATTTTTTTCCTTTATCATTCTCTTCTGTCATGCCATCCTTCCTTGGAGCCAGCTGTCTATGGACTGAAATCTCTATAAACTTTGAGATGTAACAAAGCTTTCCTTCTTATAGTTGTGTGTGTCAGGCATTGTGTATTAGCAATGAAGAAAGTAGTTAAGACAAACATGTAGGTAGGACATTTTTTTCAGAATTAGACCCACGAGTCTGGGATAGTAATTCCACAAAAGGCCATTCAAGCTCAGCTTATTATCATTTCCTTAAAAGACCTAAATGGCTATCCTCATAAATGACAATATCTTATTAAGATAATGTCCATGGGGGGCTTAAGCCTTCACTTTATAAATACCTTAACACAGTCTTTTGGTCCATTGCCATTCTCATGCAGCACTTTCATTCTTCAATGCTAAATCCAAGTGGGAAACATCAGCTAGTCTAAGATTTGTGGGCTGAGAAAGCTGTGTTTCCACTCTATCCTATAGTTCCTAATCTCTATGCTATTTTAACTCAAATTTTAGTGGAACTCTATGACTTACTGTTTTAGATCTTATGGATGCCTTCTTCTGCATCCCATTACATCTTGACTCACAGTATCTGTTTGCTTTTGAATAGACTGATCTTGATACTATGGAAACTGCCCAATAAACTTGGGTAGTATCTGCTCAGTGGTGTAAGACTACCTCCATTTATTTGGAAATGTCCTGGAAAAAAATTAAAGTCTCTAACTTTTAAAAAAGAGCAATGCTCTAATTTGTAGATGATCTTATCTGCAGCTCTACGAAACTGAACTCCAACAAAGTATTTTCAGGTTTCTAAATTTCTTAGAAGTTGCAAGATACTGAGTGTCCCCACAAAAGTGTTAGCAAAAAGTTAAGCACTTAGGACATATTTTAACCCCAGGGGACAAATTCTTACCCTTGAAAGTAGGTACTTTTAAAACAAGAGTCAGCTCAAACCAAAAAGTATGAATGACTGAATTTTACAGTATTTGGATTTCCAGTTTTAGACTCATAACAAAGTCTCTCTATGAGGCTATAAAAGGTCCTGACTGTGAACCCCAAGAGTAGACTGGAAGACAGCAAGAGAGTTTTCAAAGACTCAAAGACCTGCTGTTATAGGCTCCTGAATTAGATAAGCTATTTTACCCTGTAGAGTATATAGCCAAAAAAGCAGGTATAACATTGGGTGTGCTTAATCAAATCTGGGAGACATTCCTTGGCTTGTGGCTTACTTTGTAAACAAATAGACTTTTTGTCACATGGATAGCCTGGATGTCTATAGGCTGTGGTTCTCACAGAACTCTTGGTTGATAAAGCCACTAGATTAATTCTAACACCACTGGAGGCCCAAATCTTCCATTAGGTTCCAAGTGTTTTTAAAGTTAAAGGATAATAGTGACTAATTAATGGACAGATACCTAAATATTAAGCTGCCTTGTAAGAATCTCCAGAGATTACTCTCAAGTTCTCCAAAATTTTAAATCAGGCAAACTTGGCTTCTAACCCAGGAGAAGGAGACAATTTACTTCACTTCTATGTGGAAACTATAGAACAGGTTTAGTCTAACCATGATGCTTCGCTGATGGAAGCAGTTACATAAAAAAATGGAACTCAGAGTACAGGATATGCAACTGTTAGTCTCCAAGACATGACTGAGATGAAGATGCTTCCTTCAAACACCTCAGCACAGAAAACAGAAATCATTACCCTTCTATGAGCCTTAAAACTGGTCAAAAATAAAATGAGTCAAAGTGAGTCAAGTGTGGCTACCAATCCGGGTAGCAGAAATGCAGTGTAGAGGTCATCAAAAGGACAATTCTACCACAATCCAGGGAAATGCCTTGGCAGAGGACAGTGCCAAACAAGCAGCACTAAAGGATGTCTCATAGATGGTTTTACTACCCTTGACTCCAAAACTAAGCACAAGCCCTTTCTACTCACAGATTTAAAAACAATGGGCAAGGTAGAAGAGATATAAAGCAAAAGAGACAGCTGGTAGATTATAAAGAGGAAAAAACTCACACAATTTTGTTGCCATGGGTTGATCTATGTAAAATTATTGAAGGTACCACAATTCATGCCATTTAGGAACAGAAACACTGACCACCTTGGTCAATCATGTGTTTTTGGGAAAAGCCTCAAATGTACTATTTAAAAAGATGCAAGAGTTTTTCTTCTTCTCCTCTACAGCAATCCAGAAGGAAAATTTAAGCCTCCATCTTTTTTCAACCCAGTAAAAGGTGAAGTACCTTCTCTGGAGAAGACTTGAAGCTCGATATCAACCAGATGCTCTCAAGCCCAAAATGCAAATATCTCTTAGTCTTTGCTGACACCTTCTTTGAGTGGATACAGACATATCCCATGCAGACTGAAGAGGACCGAGTCTTTATGCTCTCTTTTAAAAGGTCATTCTTAGGCTTAGACTTCCCAAGTCACTTCAGAGTGACAATGAACCTTCCTTTGTCTCTAAAGTGAATCAGGAGGCTTTGCTAGCTTTGGAAATAACTTATTATCTTCATGCTTCTTGGCATTCAGAGTAATCAGAAATGATTGGAAGGGCCAATCTACATATTAAACTACCTCGGCAAAATTATTTCAAGAAACCTAAGTCCTGGCTAAGACAATTACCTATTGTTTTACTAAAAATTAAAATTTTACGGAAAGGTTCTCTCCAACTGTCTGTATGAAATGTTCCATGGGAGGCCATTTCTGACTTCAGATCTAGTCACTGACCCTAACACACAGGAAGTTATTAAATACATAATCAAACTAAGGTCAGGGACAGGAAATTTTACTGAAATATGGTAATAATGTTCTTCTAGCACCAGAGTCTGCAAGTCATTTCCCTAAAATTGACCTACTGATTATGTTACTTAAAGTTTGAAAATGGAAGTCACCTTTAGATTAGCTCCTCCCTAAATGGAAGGGGCCTTGCCAGCTTTTTCTGAGAATACCCACAGCTGTCAAATTGCAAGAATAGGTAGGAGATTAGGGTGGGATGAGCTGGCTGGGAAAGTGGGTGTGACCTGTCAGCCACTGAGATCCAGGGCACACGTGCAAAGCCCTGCACCTGGAATCAATTAGAAAGTGTTGTGTTCAGTTCTTCCCAGGAGAACTCAAGCAGGGTTTTTGATAAGAAAGCCTAGATCTTATTTCAGCCTGAGGAGTGGGAAAAACAAAAGATTGACATTAACCTTATGGCCACTTTTTTTTTAAACAGCAGTCCATTCTTATTCTCTAGAGTGTTCTTCCTTTCATGCTTTAACTACTCTATATTCAATCTGCAGAGTATATTTCTTTTTCTACAATTAAGAAATAAAATACCTGCCAGCTTTCTCACTTGTGTTGACAAATTCTTTGTCCTGGACAGCAAGAACCTAGAAAGAGTCTCTAGAGAGAATACCCCAGAATGCAATGAGAAGGACACACATTATAGATTCTCATATAAAAATTAAGTTTGATCCTTTTGTGACATTATAGATCAAGAAGTCAAGAAGACACAGAACTGTGATCCATACTTGGGAACATTTGCAAGATTTGTGAATATCATGTAAGAGCCAGTTGTGGAGTAGAAAAAAAACTTACTGTATCTCTAAATTACTGTATCCCTAAATTCATGCCATACCCTAAATGTAATGAGGGTATGGCATGAATAAAATTGGGTCCTGACCCTAGTCCACTGTCTACTAAGGATAGAGGGAGGCAAATGAGTAAGTAAAAGTATCATAAATTGATAAGTGCTACAGAAAAACAAAAGCTATGCAATGCCAGAGACAGACTGAAGATACCAGAAAATATCTAGGAAAAAAGGAAAAACAAGAAGAGGGGGTGATATGACACAAAATAAAAAGATGTGAAGGTAACCACAGTATGGTATCTTCCAAAATTTACAGATTCGTTGATGTAATTAGCAGGCAGGTTGCAGGGTGGTGGTGGTGGTGGTGGTGGTGAATAGCTGCCTGTCAGATGCAAAACTAGGGAGACAGAGACCTTAATGGTCAGGAGTGCATCTGAAAGTTTTTTCATTTCAAGCAATTGACCAGATGTTACATTCTTTTTTTAAAAAAAAGGCTACTCTAAAGTCTGTATGGAGAAATATTTATTAGCTTCTGAAACTGGATACACAGAAATTATTTAAGGGGGAAAATAACAAGGTTTAAATAAAAAAGAAAGAAAATGGGACATGGGTGATACTAAGAAGTCAGAATGAACAGTACTCACCAGTTGAATATAGGAGCAAAGGATAAGACTGAATGTAAATTAGCTTCATGGTCTGGGCCTCAGGGAAAATGGTTACTGTGTTATTAACCCAACTTGAAATAAGAGTAATGAAAATGACATAAAGATTCAAGAAAATGTTCAGCTTTTTTCAAAGTTAGTAGAGTTCAAATTTTAAAATTCAGGCAGCACAATCTTGCACAAACGCAAATACAGTAAATTTATAAAAATTGTATGCTCATTGGTGTGAAATATTGGAGCAAAGAACAGCACTTCATCCTGATGAAATTATTCTGCAAAGAAATTTGACAGCAAATGTAAGACCTATAAAAATTATCATGTACTTTAACCCAGAAGCCCACTCTTTGGAATACAACCCAAGAAAGTTATTCAAAAGAAATTTAAAAACCTTTTTGTATAAATATGTTTATAGTTATGCTGTATAACCCAGGCAAAGGCTGGAAACAGCCTAAGTGGCCAATAGTGCTTAGGAAGACTAGCGCATTAATGCAAAAGAATACTGTATTTTATTACTATTAAGAATGACAAATATGAGAACTATGTAGAAGTAAGGAAAGGATCATATGAAGCAATGAGCAAAAAATGCAGAATCCCAAATAATGCATATACAATGATCACAACTATGTAAAGTTTTATCTGTATAGCCAGAGGATTGGAAAAGACTAACAGCACTAGTAATTTAGAGTGCTTGACATTTTTCTTATTGTTAGCCCAAGTTGCTGGGGATGTTTGTATGTTTATAGTTATATTTCACTCTATATTTAGCATACACACAATAAGAAGGATACATTTCCTCTTTTCTGGCACGTAAAGTGGGGGGACAATGTGCTCTAGCATCTTTTTTTGCCCTAGAAGATTTTCTCTACATTTGAGCCTTATTTTGGACTTTACATATTAAGCAAATAGAGCTTATGTTTTGCCACAACAATACAGCAGTAACATGCTCATCTTTTTTCATCTTTGTTTCCTATTGTGCCCAGGTTTCTTAATTTATCATAAGAACACAACTATGGCAGGAGGTGCATCTGTGGAAGGCCAGCCCAAGGCAAATATAGAATGACCAGGCATATGTAGCTGCACGGGGATAAAATAATTGGTATCCTTTGTTCCAATAAAGTATAGATAGACATGAATCACCCTGGTGGATAGCTGAGACCCCCTGACCCATCCCTTTCTAAAGAAGATCTTTGCTCTTTCCTTGTACACTTTCAGTGTAACCTACTTCCCCAATAGATCAACATTACCTAAGTGACTACATTTATAATCTTATTGGTTGATCACAGTTTTAACCCACATTGTATGCACTTCATGATTTTATTCAATAAAACTTCCTTTGAGAAATAAGCTCATTGGCAACCTGCTTTCAGGTCCCCTCTTGTCTCTCAGGAGCTATCTCAGGAATCCTTTTCCCACTCTTAACTTCCATTTTTCCTTAGAATTCATTCTTAAAGTTTTAAAAATTTTACCAAAAAGAGTAAAACAAAATTTCATAACAAAATAATAAGAGAATAACAATAGATAATACATTGAATGTTATCTTTAAAGTAGTTACTCAGACTCCAGGATACGAGTATTAAAATTTCTCCAAATGATATAAGCACAAAACTGTATTTTCAATGAGCTAATAGAAACTAGTAGTATAACTATCTTGTATTTTGGGTTTTTTTCCTTTTCTCCCATCCTAGTTTCGTTTTCCTTTTGAAAAATTTCTTCCCATTGCACAATATCTAGTGTACATGTTGGACCTTGTTTATTCTTTTGATTTCTCACACCAAGGAGACAATATGACATTTACACATGCAAGTCTGATTTATTAACTTTTGCTTATGGTCTCAAGTTGCATCCACTTACTTATAGAAGTCTTGAGTTTATCTTTCTTTATGGCTGAGTAGTATTCCATTGTATAAAAAGACAACATTGTTTTTATATATTCTTCAGTTGGTTGGCATTTGGGTTGTTTCCAAGATTTAGCTATTACAAATTGTGTTACTATAAACATGGATTCACATATATTGCTGGGATATGATGATTTAATTCTTGTGGTAATAGCTGGGCAAAATGGGACCTCTCATCCTAGCTTTTTGAGGATTCTCCATATCTATTTCCACAGTGGTTGCACCCGTCTTCACTCCCATTAACAGTGAAGAAGGGTTACTTTCCCCCACAACCTCTGCAGCATTTGTTATTGGTTGATTTCTTGATCTTGGCTATTCTCTTTGGAGTGAGATGGAATCTCAATGTTGTTTTAATTTGTATCTTTTGAATGACCAATGATGTTGAACATTTTTTCATGCATTTATTTGACATTTGTATTTCTTCATCTGAGAAGTGTGTATTCATCTCAGATGCCCATTTTTGGGTTGGGTCTTTGAATTTTGGGTGTCTGATTTGTTTCAGTTCTTTATATGTTCTGTATAAATCCTTTGTCTGAAGAACAATTAGCTAAAAAATTTTTCCTACCCTGTGAGTTATGTTTTCACTATTTTATTGATTTCTCATGTTATGCAAAATCCTTTTTATAAGATGTACTAGTTGTTGATTCTTTGAAGTATTTCTTATGTGATCTAGGTTTTGTTAATGAACTCTCTGCCTGTCTCTATGTCTTCAAGATTTCTACCAATTTGCTCTTCTAGTAGACTTAGTGCTTCTGTTTTAATGGATAGCTCTTTGTTCTATTTTGATTTTAGTTTGTACATGGTGATAGATATGTGTTTAGTTTCAGTATGTGATATGTGGAAAGCCAGTTTTCCCAGCACAATTTATTAAAAAGGTTTTCTTTCTTCCAGAACATGTTGGTTCTTTTTGTCAAAGATGAGGTGGCTGAGTGTGTGTGGAGCTGTGTCTGCAAATTATAATCTGTCCCACTGATCCTCAGGTTTGTTTTTGGTTTCTTTTTTGTCAGTACCATTTTGACTTTATCACAGTAACTTCATAGTATAATTTCAAGTCAGGGATTTTGATGCTCCCTGTCTTACCTTTGTTGCCCAGAACTGCTTTTGCTATTCTAGGTCTCTTCTATTTCCAAATACATTTTAGCAATGCTTTATTTAGTTCTGTGAGGTATGCTAATGGTATTTTGATCAAGGTGGCATTAAATCTGTATAACAATTTTGGGAGCATGACCATTTTCACTATGTTGGTTCTTCCTATTGATGAGCAATGGATATCTTTCCACTCTCTGATATCCTCTTTGATTTCCTTTTCCAGAGTACTGTAATTCTCAAGGTACAGATCCTTCAGTTTGTTAGACTGATTCCTAATTTCATTTTTTTTATACTATTGGGAAGGGAGTGGTTTCCTTAATTTCTCTTTCATTAAATTTGTTGTTTGTGTACAAGAATGCTATTGATTTTTGAATGCTGACTTTGTATCCAGCTAAACTACTGAATTTGGTTATTAAATCTGCAAGTGTTCTAGAAAAGGTCTTGGGATCCTCTATGTGGAGTATCATGTTCATTATTTAACTTTGGTGAACATGAACTAAGCATACCTGATGTCTAGCAGGTTGGGAGTTACTTTTATTTCCCCTATATCATTTGGAAGGCTTGCTTGTATTTCATGGATTATGGATTGTGACTCACTGAGATAACCAGAAGTTGTAATCCTTGTTTGTCAGTTGCTTAAGTTTTAATATTTTTTGTACCAGGGATCAAACTAATGACCTTGTGTTTACCAGGCAAGTGCTTGAGCCACTGAGCTAAATCCCAGGCCTTAAGTCTTAAATTTTTATGTTTTGTCCTTTTTATGCATTTTTAAATTAAAATCATGGTAAGAATAAAATGAGATTACGGGAAGATTATGATGATTTCTTAGATGGGACATTTTACTTTTGCAGACCAGGTTTTATATTCCAGTTTTGCATATGCTCATTTCTGATCTTTTCCTGTCACTATATACTTTCTTTTTTGAGATATGTTTCTGTTCTATATTAGAGAGAGAGGAACCCTGAATTCTCTCAGCCTTTCCCTCCTGTTCATAAACTAATAACTTTTAAACTAACTCATAGAATGTCAGTGTTTACTAATGCTGAAGAGAGGGAAGTCATTTTATATGAGGAACACTTATACCATCTCTGAGTCAAATGACCCATTGGAATTTTTTCTGTCCAGGAGAACACATATATTTAAGGGACTGAAATACGTTCAGTTTAAGGGAGAATCCCAGATCTCCTGGTTCTAGCTCTCTCTCCTCCTAGTTCTGGTTCTCCTCATTTATGTGTATAGGGGAGGAAAGTACTTTTGCTAATTTATAAGTTGTGTGTGGTTGCTGAACAATGGGTACAGGTTTTAACCCATGAGATTCATAACTGTGATGTCAGTGAAGACTGCTTTGGTGAATGGTACAAATGTCTTGAGGACTTTGTTCTAGGGCCCAGGGAAGGATTTTTCTGAGCTGTTACTTGTCTCTATCTCTAGAGGTAATCTTATTTGCAGGCTTGGAATTGCTCCAACCACTTTCAATTTGCACTTTGATTTTTTTCCCCTCACTCTCTTTAAAAGAATTAGAAATCTGTTGTTTGAGTCTGGTGATTACTGGTGTAATTTTGCTAGCAATGCTTCCTTATTTAAACATGTCTGTTACAGCTGGAATCAACTGTAGCCTGTGCTTTAGAAGCACATGCTGCAGTTAGGAGTGTGAGTTTCTAAAGAAGGTAGGGGCGTGATTTAGTAAGGGTGGCTCATCCAGTCTGACCTAGCTTCTTGCCACTCTCCAGATAGCAACTTTCTGGAGAGTGACAGATTCTGGAGCAGGTCACCTCAGGAGATACCTTAAGAGGATATAAAAACCAAGTAGATATTAAAAGATGCCCATTTTACCCTTACTTTACAGATGGGAAACTCAATATTGAATTCTCTTACTGTTTTGGAATGTATTCTTAAGCACTAGAAATTGTTTGATACTCACTTATTGAGAAAGAGATATTTAATATTTTTCTGTACCATTGTATGACCTTCTCAGATGCAAAATGGAATACAGAAGAATTATTGATTATCATACTATTTCATAACTAGAACTGTACTGTAGGAGAGCAGAAAATAGTCAGAACTGCATTATAGTCAGACATTTTTGCATTGATATAACCCATACTTCAAAATGGAAATGGAAGCCACAGGAAAACCAGACTCCTCCAATGCTCAAACATACTGGGATGATCTACTATTGATGAGTCTGAAGGTCTCTTTCTTTGCCCTTTAGATCCTGAAGAGGAGGTTTCTAAGGCAACCTTAATCAAATCCTCATCCACTATTATTAAGCTGAGGTGCCCCCCACTTGTCCTTCAGACTTTAAGGGTAAGGCTTCTAATGCAATTTAATTGAAGCCTCTACTGGGTTATACCCCTTCCTGTCTGCATTTGTTGAAGCTGCTCTAGGACAGAATCCCTTACAGGAGGTGGGTGAAGAATTTGGTCCTACCAATATCCATGTGTCCTTTTTTCTCAGTGAGCTCAAACAAATCAAACAAGATCTGGGAAAGTTTTCAGAAGACCCTGAGAATACTGAGGTCTTTAGGGAACTTACTTAGACCTATGAACTAGACTGGAAAGATGTAATGTTACTCTTAAATCAAACATAAACTTGTAATGAAACACAGGCAGCATTAAAATCTGCTACTACATTGGAGATGAATATCATATTGTTAATTTTAGAAGCCAGGAGAACAAATGGCTCCTACCGGAGCTCAAGCAGCCCCTGTATTAGAGCCCTTTTGGCCTGCCAACCAGATGAGAGACTGGAACAGAAAACCTCTTCTGACAGGTATTCTTGAAGATCTAAGAAGGACAAGAACTAGACCCTTATGTTTATTTTAATCTGTCAACTATTTGTCAAGAGAAAGATGAGAATCCTTCTGCCTTCCTAGGTCATTTGCAAGAGACATTAATAAAACATAAATCCCTTGCTCCTGATTCAATACAAAGACAGATTATTCTTAAAGATAAGTTTACTATCAAGTTTGCTTCAAATATTAGAAAAAAGCCATAAAAATGGCTTTTGCTCCATGTAACTCACTTGATATTTTAGAGACAGTTGCCTGCACAGTATTTTATAATTGAGACCAGGAGGGCAAAGGGAGAAAACAAAATGATCAAGGGAAGTGGCTGCCTTGGTTGCAGCCTTAAAAGGAATAGGCTACATCTTATTCTCAGGACTCCAAGAAGAGCTGAATGATTAAATTTATATGTTACTGCAGTGAAAATTCAGGCCTTCTTAGGAAGGACCATGAAAAACCCATCATGAAAGAGGTTCCCTGAGCCATGGTCTAATTGCAAAGGTGATCACTGGAAGTTGAACTGGACTTTGAGATGGAGGTCCCAGGGGTCAGACCCCTCTTACTAGTTGGTGCAGCAAGACTGAAAAGTCCTCAGGCACTGTATGCCTTCTCCCTCTGGCTGGACTGTCATCTCCATGAAGGAGCCCTGGGTAATCATGAGTATACAGGGAAAAGAAACCAGCCTTTTTTTGCTGGACACTAGTGCTTGTCTCTGCTTCTTTTCAACCCTGACCTTCCTTCCATCTGTTGTACTTCAACACAGGTAGTTACTGGATAGGAGGTAACTCACTGTTTCTCTCAGCCCTTAGGCTGTAACTGGGATGGCTTTCTCTTCTCCTATGCCATTTTGATTGCGCCTGGAAGTTCAGTTCTCCTCCTGGGGAGAGATATCTTTTCTTGCCTGAATACTATAGTATACATGCACCCAGATCAGGTACACTGTGTCCCTCCCATGGAAACAGAACTAAATCCTGCAACTAAAGGTAAAATATGAAGAACAAGAAAAGCTTCCCTAGTGAAAATACATCTCAAAGATGCTACTACCTTTCCTCAAAAGACAATATTCTCTGAGACATGAAGTTAAAAGTTGCCTATAATCAGCGACTTAAGGGCACAAGGTCTAATTATACCCTGTAACAGCTCCTGAAACACTCCAATCTTGGAGTGTTCACACACCAATGGAGAGTGGAGGCTGGTACAGGACTTTGGATTTGTAAATGAGGCAGTAATGGTAATCCATCCAGTGGTACCCAACCCATACACTCTCCTTTTCCTGGATAATGCCAGTTGGTTTTCAGTGTTAGATGTAAAAAATGCTTTCTTTAGTATTCCTTTAGACACAGATCCCAGTTTTATTGCCCTTGAAAGTCCTCTTGACCTTCTCTCAACTGACTTGGACTATGCTTCCTCATGCATTCAGAGACAGTCCTTATATTTTTTGGCAAGTTTTGAATTTTCCTAAGTCTCAGTCCTCACATATATAGTAATGTAATGTTATGTGTACCCTCAGATTAGCTCTCCAGCCAAGGCACTCATACTTTGCTGAATTTTCTAGCAGAGGTTATATGGTCTCTAGGTGTAAATCACAACTTTTTAGTGTTGAGGTAAAATACTTGGGCCTCATCATATCTAAGGGAACCTGAAACCTAGGGGAAGAGAGAATTAAACCAATACTTTCCTTTACCTAGCCCAAGGTCCTAAAATAGCTAAGGGAATCCCTAGGAATTACAGGCTTTTGCTCCCTTTGGATAGCAGGGTGTGGTGAGATCACACGACCCCTCTGTCAGTTTATAAAGGAAGCCCCCAAATACAGATATTTATATTTTAACCTGGGAACCTGATTCCTACACTGTATTCTGGAAGTTTAAACAAGCACTTCTGAGTGGCCCAGCACTGTGCCTATCAACAAGACACTGTTTCAATCTATGTGATAGTAAAGTGTTTCTTCCTGGTGCTAGTTAATGAAAATTATTAAGTTGTAAATCAAACCTTTCACTTAGGGAAAGACAAGACCTACCACATGGTCTCCAAACTATTCATAGGAAAAAGACTTTCTGAGACAATGAAACAGATAGTTAAAACATGTGACCTCTGCTAACAGGACAATCCTCTTAAATGGACCATAGTCCCTCCAGGTATACATAGACAGGATAAATACCCTGGGGAAGACTGGCAGCTTGAGTTTTCATATGCCAAAAAGTAAAGGGTTCTAATACGTATTGGTCCTAGTAGACACTGTCACAAACTGAGCTGGGGCCTTTCCTTATAAAACCAACAAAACAAAACAACTCCATCCCCCCCAAAACACAAGGGAGTACTTGTGTAATTGTAAAAGCTGAATTTTGTGTATACATTCCTGATTCTTCTGCTAATATCTTGAAGATTGTTCAGGATATTAAACAGGTTAAAGTCAGGACAGATTCTGAAATTCTCTGGACCTTCTCCTTATCATCTTTGTGGAGACTATTACTGGCTCTTCCTGGTAAAACTATTGGTCAGCTATATTCATAATAGTCTTTTTGATTTTATTATTTGACCCATGCATACTTAAGTGTTTCTTTGGCCTCGTTTCCTCCAGACTTAAATCTATATTCCTACCCAAGATGAAAATGTCTGTCGAGGAACTTTAGATAGATCTTTTGGAGAGTATCTGACTGCCGGTCACAACTATGACCCCCTTCAGCCACAAGTAGCCAGAAGAGTCATTTCCCCTTACCCTCTCACAGTGGTTAGGGGAACCTCTTCAGAAGGCATTATAGAAAGGTAAGTTAGTAGAAATATTCTAAGTAGTCAGACAGGGCTAGACTCTCAAGGGAGTCAGTGCAGAAGATGAAAACACATTACAACTGGAGATGTGCTACTACAAAAAGAGAAGAGAAAGGTGAAGAGTAGAGGAAAAAGCATGGGGACAGGGAAAGAGAGAGAGAAGGAAAAAGGGAGAGAAAGACAGAGAGAAAGAATAAAAAGAGACAGAGGGTGCTAAAATTAAATTTGAGGTTGTATTTGCTTGCAGTGTAAATCTGACCTTCCAAACCTTCAATAGGTCTGCTATGTTCATAAGCTTAGATTGAGACTAACATCTAGAAAAGAGAAGAGTCACTAGGTTCATCAAGCCACAAAGACCATTCAGAAATAAAAGTGTCTCTTTCCTTGTATATCTCTATGTTTGTTTGGAATTTTTCTAACTTCACTTGGTCTATGTACTTCACTAAAAACATCTAACTCATTTTGAATTTATAAAAATAACCATTTTACTGGACTATGACACACAAAATATATTCCAGAACTCCTAAATTCCCTAATCTCATTGTTCCTACCTTTCCTGCTCCAGTGACATCTTGATTTTGGAACTAGAATTGAACACGTATCTATTTCAGCTGTTCTCACTCCACCATGCTTCCCTGTGACTGTGACTCTACTACTTTACTGGTCACAAATTCACAGTGAGGCATTTCTTCTGGCCTTTTATAACTTGTCTCCTAGCCTGCATGGTTGTGCAATTATCTACTTTGGGTCTGGCTCACCACCAAAATTAAGGCAGAAAACATTAAAATAGAGCTTTATCTGTGATGACAATGCTTAAAAAATGATTGTAAGATTTGGTCAAAATTAAAGTTGTTAGCAGTTTTCCAGAATACCTGATAATAAATCTATCAGTTAAGTTGTGGTTTAATGTACTAACACATGTTGTTTTTCTTAACTTTTAAATCCAGGTTTGCTGGCCAAGATTTTGTCTAGTTTTAGTTTCTGTAAGAGGTTTACTGGAATTGAGTAATTATTTACATTTTTTAAAATGTGCAATGATGCTATTAGATGTTATAATATTTTTTCACATTTAAAGTCTTATTAACTTCAAAAAATCTTGCTTCTCTTGTTTTACGATTTCTTGATACTTACAAAATCTCTCCACTAAAGGCATATAACACACTGCTTTAGAACTTATGAAATTCCATAGTTCATAAAGAGACTTTATGAAGCTAGAGAATGTCTATATTCATTTTTCCAAGTCACCAGGCAATCCTGGTGTTACTGTTATCTTTCTGTGAGAATGTATGGCTTTAAGAAGCCTTTAAAACCACTTCCAGTCTTTGCAGCTCTGATGTCAGTTTATATCCTGCGCCTTTTATTTGCTATGCAGGTATTCACTGCTAGAGGCAAATATTTTAGTGTAAGTGTTTGCAGTTTTTCCTTGTCAGAGTAGGAAGTCTGAGTCTTGGGAAATGCTAGAATATTAAATCTATTTTTCCAAACACTGCGTTCCTTCTAATCCATCCTAGAGACTGTAGCAAGCCTCCATCATTCCACTATACCCTCTTGACTATGGAAAGTCTCAAGAGATAACAAACTCTTCCACAGTTTGATGAAGATTTTCTAATTCAGAGTGAGAATACCCATTTTGCAAAAAGTCCTTCCTTTATTCTTAATAATGAAAACATCCACTAAAAAGACAAATACCTTGGTTCATTACATTTAGTGAAAATGTCAAAAGAACAGCTGAGTAATTTGACCTACCCATCTAAGAGAGCAATGACGTTCTTCCTGGGCCGCCCAATATTAGGGCCATATAAGCTGGCTCTGGAATAAATCCGGATGGGCTGCAACAAGCTTTTGAGCTGGATGTAATCCTTTCCCAACTGGCTGCCATTTACTGCCCGGCCATGCATGGTCCGATAGTTGTTTGGCTCTAGATTAAAAACAGACGTGTAAATTAGAATTGAGAAGAGTGAGGCCCTGCCGACTCATTCCTGTCCACAGATCTCTTTATTTTTCTTAACAGTATGAATAAAATTACCAAAAAGAAGGTGTGAGTTGTATTAACGAACAATGAACGAGTTAACTTAGCAATGCCATCTCTCTTCCATTCATTTTCAAGCCAATCCATACAAAGGATCACTAATCCACAAAGAGACCATACTTATTTTCAGAACAGACTTCATAATGAATGGTGTACTAGATTAAATAGTGCCCTTCAAAGTTTCTGTCTACCAGAACCCCAGAATGTGACCATATTAGGTAATAGTGTTCTTGAAAATAGTATCAGGTCATACTGGATTAGAGTGGACCCCAAAACAACAGAAAAAAAATGCTGTTATGATAAACACAAATATTGGCTGGGGATTTAGCTCAGTGGCTTAAGCGCCTGCCTGGCAAGCATGAGGTCGTGAGTTCAATCCCTGGTACCAAAAAAAAAAAAAAAAGATAAATACAAATATTGAGGAGATGCTTTTATGCTAAAGACTGTGGCCCCAGAAGCAACAACAGAGGTAAGGAAGAGATTCTCCCTCAGAGCTTCTAAAGGGATTGCAACTACTGTTACGTATTCACACTTCTGGTCTCTAGGAAGATTATATTTGTATTATAAGCTACCAAGTTTATGGCCATTCATTATATCAAGTTCTAGGAAACCAATACAAATGATAAGAAGGGAAATCTTTATAAAGTTGGTAATTTTACCAAAAAACCTCAGAGTTCATTAATAACAAAATAGCTGACCAAAATAACTTTGACTAAAACTCTCTTACTCAGTGTTGTGGCTTATGTCTAGATGTCCCGCCAAAGCCTCATGCTGTCATAGGCAGGGCATTTTGGAGGTGGTTGCATCTGGGGTGTGTGCTGGTGGGATCGAGGGTGTAATGCTGGTTTTAATGGTGCTAGGATGAAGGGCATGAGTGATAAAATATGAAACAGAAAGAGGGTTACTTGTTGCTTGCTCCTTATCACTTGCTACTTTGCTGCCTTGCTACTGTGTGCTTGGCTGTTCTGCAATGACCCTCTGCCATGCCACCGTACCTTGAAGCCACCAATTATGAACTGAAACTTCTAAAAACCATTAGCTATCATAAACCTTTCCTCTTTTAACTTTGAGTGTCAGGCATTTTGTCTCAGCAACCAGAAAAGAAACTAAGACACTCAGCATCAGCTCAAAAGAGGCATGAAAAGACCTAAAAACCAGCAGTTTTATCCAGGCATGGTGGTTCACATCTGTAATCCTAGCACTCTGGGAGACTAAAGCAAGAGGAACTCAAGTTTGAGCCCAGCCTGGATAACTTAGCAACTTAGTGAGATTGTGTCTCATAAATGAGGGGAGGGCAGGAATGTAACTCAGTGTGAAGGCCTTGATTTCAATCAATCCTTAATGCCACAAACAAACAAATGAACAAACAATCCCAGATGTTTTACTGCAGGAAGTGGCTAACTAGATTTGAAATATAACACATGCCTAGGAAGGCTGACATCTCAGCTTGATGCTGTAAAAATGGTAAGAACAAAACACAGATTAGGAGACTTACAAGAATTCAAAGGGAGAGTTGGGGAATAGACCAGCCGCAGTGAGCCTTGATAATCTAGCCTATACCCCTTTAACTGAAAAGGCTGTGCATACTAAGGAGAGACTGGAGAGGGTGCTAGCTATCTACTCATTAACACAAAAATGTGAAACATAGGACTCATGTATAGTATGTTAGAAGCTAAAATCTAATCAGACCTGTAAACTGCCTAAATGTTGAATACATCCCTAAACCCACCTACAGATCTGCTAGCAACATATGGAAGCCTTACTAGCTCCAAGTAATTAAGCACAACTTCGGATCAATCTTTGTTTGCTATTAAACTATACAGACTCATAGACTACTTCTAGGAGGTTCAAACTTAAAGATGTTTTTAGATAATTAAAACATTTTTTAAAATTTTAGTGATACCAGTAGCTATATGATATAACAGGGACAGACTCTACAGAATTAGTTCAGGTAAATTTCTAAACAAATAAATAAACAATAAAATTAGACTATGAGATAGAGATTTAAGACTAAAGAATTTCCCCCAACATAGTATATAAAATACATTATTTTAACAATAAGAATACAATTATGTGATATGCAAGGAAATATGAAAGCATAACTCATATACAGGGAAGAAAAAAAAAGATGAGTAGAAACTAGTATGAGACCTAAATGTTCCACCTGGCAGACAGATATCAAAACTATTTTTAAAATGTTCAAAGAAATAAAAGTATTAAGAATTAAGGTATAATGTCACTGGTTAATTAAATAAAATTATAAATAAATGAATTGCAAAAAGAATCAAATGGAAGTTCTTAAACCAAAATGATTCATCATATACAGAACTGAAATTAGTAGTGATGTTTTTGTGGAAAACTGTGGAAGCCAGAAGACAATGAGATAACATTTAAAACTGAAAGAAAATAAAAAACATTTAAACAAACAAAAAACCCTGTTAACCAAGAATTCTCTATGTAGTAACATATCTATCAAAACTGAGAGCAAAATTTACACATTTCCAAGAAACACAAAGGAGAGAAATTTCATTTTAAATTTCTATAAGAAACCAGAAGTCTGATACAGTGAAACTTGCCAATAATCCCAGGAGTGAGGGAGGCTGATGCAGGAAGATCACAAGTTTGAGGCCAGTCTAGGCAACCTTATTTTGGGTCCCTGTCTCAAAATAAAAAAATAAAAAAGCCTGGGAATATAGCTTAGTAGTAGAGTACCTAGTAAAACACACACACACAAAAGAAAGAAAGAAAGAAAGAAAGAAAGAAAGAAAGAAAGAAAGACAAAGAAAGAAGAAAATAGTCTTTCAGACTGAGATACATTATGGCAACTCAAAATCACACAGATATAGAAAACATAAAATAGGCAATTACACAGGCAAATATAATTGAGAATATTCATTAACCTCTTCCTCTCTTAAATTATTTTACACAAATAAAATATGCAACTATCACTGGGTTTAATACATATAAAGATGCAACATTTACAATAATTATGGTACCAAGGATGGAGTAAATGGGAAATTTTTGGAGCAGTTTCCATATTATGGTGAGATTAGTCATTAATCTAAAGTACATTGTGATGAATTTAGATATATTGCTTGTAACAAGAAAGTACTAAAAAGTGACAAAAGATGAAATTGGTAGACAACAGTAGACAATATTTGAATATTGGAGAGACACAGGAATAAAAAATGCATAAATGGAAAGGAGCTATAAACTATTATATTAAATGTAAAGTGATTAAAAGTGCAATTACTAGAGATCATCAAACTGAATCAAATATATTTAAGTAAAGTAGGATATATGTACTTTTCCAGTTCACACAAAATATTCTTTAGCATAGAATAACTGCTAAGCCAAAAACATACTCATTACTTTTTTTATTTTAAAGAGAATAAAACAAAAGAGGGCAGAACAAAGCATATCAGAACAGAACAACATAAGCAAAACAGCACATTACAATGAGACAACCAGACATTAACAGTAGCTATCAAAATATCCCTTTATCTGCTATAGTTTAGAATAGTTTCAAATACAATAATACCAAACATAACAAAATAGTATAAAACCATTCAAAAGAATGAAAGAATTACAGGATATTCTGAACCTAATAACAGAGAATGATCACTGGATACTATAATATCTCATTTTCAATAAAAAATGTGTTTATACTATCACATATATTAAAATCCCAGCAAGACACAACATGATAGAACCAATGGTAATAGCAGAGTAGAAGCATGGTAGGACTTCTAAGCAAGATGATATTAAATCAGCAATGGCTGCCATAATGTTTTGTTTTCTTCAGAACAGCTTTTCATACCATCACACATAATAAAGTCAAACAAAACAGATTAAAACCATGCCAACTGATGAATGAAAACATTGAAAGGCTTCAGAGCAATGAAATGGGAAATCATGATTATCATAAAATCTTATATACTCTTACAACTCTCATACTAGGGAGACTATATGGTATTTACACATGTGAGTTTGGTTTATTTCGCTTATGAGTATAGTCTCAAGTTGTGTCCATTTATTTATAAATATCTCAATGTGATCATTCTTTACACCTGAGTAGCACTCCATTGTATAAAAATGCCACAACTTTTTTATCCATTCCTCAGTTGATGGGCACTTGGGTTGTTTCCAAGACCTTGCAATTACAAATTGTGCTGCTATAAACATGGGTGCACATATATCACTGTGGTATGATGATTTCAGTTCTTCTGGGAATATGCCTAGAAGTGGAATATCTGGGTCAAATGGACTTCCAAATTCAGCTTTTTGAGGAATCTCCAGACTGACCTCCACAGTGGTTGCACCAGTCTACACTCCCACCAATAGTGCAGAAGAGTTCCTTTTTCCACACAGCCTCTCCAGCACTTGTTGGTGCTAGTTTTTTTATCCTGGCCATTCTTTCTGGGTGAGATGGTATCTTAGTGTGGTTTTAATTTGCATTTCTCTCACGACTAATGATAATGAACATTTTTTCATGTATTTATTTGCCATTCATATTTCTTCATCTGAGAACTGTGTATTCATTTCAGATGCCCATTTTTGGATTGGGCCTTTGAATTTTGAGGGTATGATTTTTAAAAATTCTTTATAAGTTCTAGACAGAAGTCCTTTGTCTGAGGTGCTGTCCATGAAGATTTTTTCCCAATTTGTGGGTTTTCTTTTCACTCTGCTGGAAACTTCTTTTGACATGCAGAAACTCTTTAATAAGATGTGGTCCCAGTTATTGATTCTGGGAAGTATTTCCTGTGCGGTTTGATTCTTTTTCATGAATTCTCTACCTACCCCTATATCTTCGAGGTTTTTACCTACTTTGTCTTCCAGCAGTTTTAGTATTTCTGTTTTAATATTTAGATTTTTGATTCATTTAGATTTCAGTTTAGTGTATGGTGATAGACATGGGTCTAGTTTTAGTCTTCTGCATATGGATAGCCAATTTTTCCAGCACCATTTGTTAAGGAGACTGTCGTTCTTCCAGCAAACATGTTTGGCCCCTTTATCAAAGATAAGGTGGTTGAGTGAGTTTGTGGTTGTGGTTGTATCTTCCAATATATTCCACTGATCTTCAGGCCTGTTTTTATTCCAGTACCATGTTGATTTTATTACTGTAGCTTTGTAGTATAATTTCAAATCAGGGATTGTGATGCCTCCTGCCTTGCCTTTGTTGCTTAGAATTGCCTTTGCTATTCTAGGTCTATTCTGATTCCAGATGAATTTTAGAAGTGATTTCTCTACACCTATGAGGTATGTTAGTGGTATTTTGATTGGGATTGCATTGAATCTGTATAACAGTTTTGGGAGAATGGCCATCTTCACAATGTTTGTTCTTCCTATCCATGAACAAAGGATATCTTTCCATTTTCTGAGGTCCTCTTCGATTTCTTTTTTCAGGGTATTATAATTTTCCTTGTATAGCTCTTTTACTTCTTTTGTGAGATTAACTCCTAAGTATTTCATTTTTTTGGATGCTAGTGTGAAGGGTGTGGATTCTCTTATTTCTCTCTCAGTATTTTTGTTGTTAGTGTATAGGAATGCTATTGATTTTTGAGTATTGACTTTGTATCCAGCTACATCGCTGAATTTATTTATTATATCTAGGAGTTTTTCAAAGGAGTTTTGGGGGTCTAATATGTAAAGCATCATGTCATCTGCAAATAATGATAATTTAACTTTCTCTTTTCCTATCTTTACTCTTTATTTCTCTTTCTTGTCTTATTGCTTTGGCTAGTATTTCAGTAATATGTCGAATAGGAGCAGTGATAGGGACATCCTTGTCTTGTGCGTGATTTTAAGGTAAAGGATTTCAGCTTTTGGCCATTTAATATGATGCTGGATGTTGGTTTGTCATAGATGGCCTTTATCATATTGAGGTAAAGACCATCTATTCCAATTCTCTGTAAGGTTCTTATAATGAGTGAGTGTTGGGCTTTATCAAAAGTTTTTTCTTCATCTATAGAGATGATCATGTGGTTCTTACTTTTGGCTCTATTGATATGGTGGATTACATTTATTGATTTACGTATGTTGAACCATCCCTGCATTCCTGGGATGAATCCCACTTGGTTGTGGTGTATAATCTTCTTGATGATTTGCTGCATCCTGTTCACCAATATTTTATTGAGAATTTTTGCATCTATGTTCATTAGGGAGATTGGCCTATAGTTCTCTTTTTTAGTTGAGTCTTTCTCAGGTTTTGGTACTAGAGTAATATTTGCTTCCAGGAATTACTTAGGAAGAATTGCTTCCTTTTCAATTTCATTGAAGAGTTTGAGGAGTGTTGGAATTAAGTCTTCTTTGTATTTCTTGTAGAATTCCTCAGTGAATCCATCCGGGCCTGGGCTCTTCTTTGTTGGCAAGGACTTAATTACATTTTCAATTTCATTAATAGAAATTGGGTTATTCAGCAACTTTACATCTTTCTGATCCAGCTTCGGTAGTTCATACGTATCTAGGAATCTGTCTATTACTTCAGTATCGAACCTATGAGAGTAGAGGTTTTCGAAATAGGTGTTGATGATCTTCTGTATTTCCGCCAAGTCTGTGGTAATTTCACCTTTTTCATTCCTTAATGCATGAATTTGAGTTTTTTCGTTCCTTTTTAAAATAAGGTTGGCTAGGGGCTTATCAATTTTATTTATTCTTTCAAAGAACCAACTCTTTGATTCATTGATTCTTTGAATTGTTTGCTTAGACTCTATTGCATTAATTTCTGCTCTGATCTTTATAATTTCCTTGCTTCTTTTGGCTTTGGGCTTGGCTTGCTCTTCTTTTTCTAGATGTTTGAGTTGTAGCATCAGGTTGTTTATTTGTGTTTGTTCTGTCTTCCTGATGTGGGAACTCAGTGCAATAAATTTTCCTCTGAGGACTGCTTTCATTGCATCCCACAAATTCTGGTAAGTTGTGCTTCTATTTTCATTTACTTGTAGATATTGTTTAATTTCTTCTTTAATTTCCTCCATGACCCATTGATTGCTCAAGACTGTATTACTCAGTTTCCATGTGTTTGTGAGATTTTTGCAGTTGCTTTTATCATTAATTTCTGGTTTCATGGCAATATGATCCAATAATCTTCAAGGGATAATTTCAATTCTTTTGCATTTACTTAAATATGTTCTGTGGGCTAGTATATGGTCTATTTTAGAGAATGTCCCATGTACTGCTGAGAAGGTGTATTCTGATGTTGTTGGATGGAACACTCTGTATACATCTATCAAGTCCATTTGTTCACAGGTGTGATTCAGTTTTGTTATGTCTTTGCTGATTTGCTGTCTAGTTGACCTGTCCCTTTGTGTGAATGGTGTGTTAAAATCTCCTGTTATACTTGTGCTATTGCTTATTTGATTTTTAATTTCTGTTAATATTTGCTTTGTATAGCTTGGTGCTCTGGAATTTGGTGCATATATATTTAAGATTGTTATCTCTTCCTCTTGAAGGTTTACCCTAACTAGTCTTTAGTGACCTTCTTTATCTCTTTGGATCATTCTTGGTTTGAAGTTCACATTGTCTGCAAACAGGATAGCTACTGCCACTTTTTTTTGGTTTCCTTTTGTGTGAAGTATTGTTTTCCATCCTTTAACTTTCAGTCTATGGGTTTTCTTTTGGGTTAGATGGGTTTCTTGTAGACAGCATATGGTTGGATGTTGTTTCTTGATCAATTCTGCTAGTCTGTTTCTTTTGATAGGTGACTTGAGGCCATTTACATTAATGGTTATAACTGTTATATACTGGTGTATTGTTGACATGTTATCTTTATGCTGTTGTATCTTTACCTTTATATTCTGTTTAATTGTCTGCCTTGCTTGGTGGTTTTATCCTATGTGTATCTAGAATATCTTTCAGTATTCCTTTTAGGGATGGTTTGATGGTCATGATCTTTTTCAGCTGTTCTTTATCATGGAAGTATCTTATTTCTCCATCCATTTTGAAGGACAGTTTTGCAGGGTACATCAGTCTGGATTGGAAGTGGTTTTCCTTTATGATCTGAAATACTTCACTCCATTCTCTTCTTGACTTCATTGTGTGTGTTGAGAAGTCTGCTGTGAGTCTGATAGGTTTTCCTTTATACGTGACCTTTCTTTTCTCTCTAACAGCTTTTAGTATTCTGTTCTTACGTTGGATTTCTGGGATGGTGATTATTATGTGTCTGGGTGTAGTTTTATTTTGGTTATGGCTATTTGGAGTTCTATATGCTTCACTAATCCTATGTCAGTTTCTCTTCTCATGTTTGGGAAGTTTTCGGGTATTACTTCTGTAAATATCCTCTTGATATCATTTGGGCTGTCCCCTTCTTTTTCATTTATCCCTATTAATCTTATGTCATTTTTCTTTGAATCATCTTGCAGCTGTTGAATTGCTATTTCCTGATTCTTTGTTATTTTTAAAAGATCTTTCCTTTCCTGTTCACTAGCTGCAATCTTATCTTCGAGGTCTGAAATTCTATCTTCACTTTTGTTGAGGCGGTTTTGACAGCTTTCAACAGAATTTTTGATTTCCTGTATATCTCTTTGAATCTGCTTTATGCGTGTGTTTGTTTCTTATATTGTTCATTCAGGGATTCTATCTGTTTGCTTTGTTCCTCTAATTTTTTAGCTGTGTCTTCACTAGATGTGCTCACTATTTCTTTCACTACTTTTATCATTTCTTCTTTTACCTGGGCAATTATTTCTGATTTGAATTTCTCCATAGCTTCCCCTAGTTGCTTCTTTATTTCAGTTGATATCATTTCAGTCATTTCAGGTGTATGGCTTCTATTTTCTTCTATGTACATGGCTCCTAGGCTTGCTTGGGATTGGATAGAAATTTGAGCCTGCTTGCTTTTGGTCTTTCCTTTTGTCATTTTTCTTTATTTCCTTGCTTTGAGTGGTGTTCCAAAGCTTCCTCTGGGTGTGTGGTGAATCCCTTCCTGCACCCTCAGCTCCTGGAGCAGTCTCAGCTCCCCTGCAGGCACTTGGCTCCCTAAATTGAGAGGCAGAAGCTGGGTGTGGAGAACTGGGGCTGGTGGAGCCCTTGGGGCACAATCCCCTGTCCTAGGTTGCTGGATATGAACTCCACCACTGGCAGTGTTGATCTTAAGCTCTCCCCAGGCCAGCCCAAATTAGCCCAGAGTCCTTGTGTGCGATATCCACCTTCTGAACTGAAAGAAGGCCGCTGGGTGCTGTCCACTGAGGCCCTGAAATCTGCTGGACCGAGTCCAGCATCCCCAGTAGCTCCCCAGAATCTCAAATGCTGGAAGCATAGGTCTCCAACTTTCCCAGGGTCACCAGGACTCACCTCGGGAAATCTCCACTCCCCTACAGACTTGTGGCTCCCTTAATGGAGAGGTGAAAGCTGGGAATGGAGAACTAGGGCTGGTGGAACCCCCGGGGCACAATCCCCTGTCCTATGGGGGTGGATATGAACTCAACCACTGGCAGTGCTGGTCTTAAACTCTCCTCAGGCCAGCCCAAATGAACCCAGAGTCCTCATGCAAGGTTTGTCTCCTGAACTGAAAGAAGGCTGCTGGGAGTGGTTGACTGAGGCCCTGAAATCTGCTGGACCCAGTCCAGCATCCCCAGTAGCTCCCCAGAAACTCAAACGCTGGGAGCATAGGTCTCTATCTTTCCCTGGCTCACCAGGACTCACCTCAGGCAATCTCCACTCCCCTGAAGACTCTTGGCTCCCTTAATTGAGAGGTGGAAGCTGGGTGTGGAGAACTGGGACCAGCAGAACTCCCAGGGCATAATCCCCTGTCCTCCATACTCATTAATTTTAAAGGATTAAAATCAGACACTATATATACCCTTACCACAATTCTAAATTAAGCTTGAAGTCAGAATTAAACCAGCAACAACATTTCAGAAATCCCAAATACTTAGAAACTAATCTGTGGGTCAGAAAGGAAATCACAAAGAAACCAGAAAATATTTATGAGGAGTAAAATAAAAATATAATGTAAAAGAACATATGGGAAATAGTATCAGCAATAGTTTAGGGGAATTGTACAGCTTTAGACTCCAATATTGAAAAAAGATCTACAATCAATGACCTAAGATTCTATCTTAAGAAATGAAAAAGAAAAATTAAAGCCACAGCAAGTGGGAATGAAATTTTAAAAGTATAAATCAATAATATTCAAAAGTGAAAAAATATCAGTGAAAGTAGAAGTTGATTCTTTGAAAAGATCAATATAATTGATATACTTTTAGGAAATTATCACCAACTTCAAAATTAGAACTGAATGGAAGAACACTGTGAAGAATCTCATATTAATTCAATTGATAAGGGACTATTATAAACAACTTTATGTCAATAATTTAGACAACTTACATAAAATGAAAAATTTTTATGAAAGCCCAAACTCAGGTGAATTAATTGGTAAATACTATCAAATATATTAAGGAAGAAAAACTAGTCTCTCACAATTTTTTTTCCAAAGAATGGAAGAAAGATATACATTTCTAAACTGGATTTGAGGCCAGTATTTCCTAATACCAAAGCCAAAGTCATGAAGATAGTACAGATGAATATCCCATATGAATATACACACAAAAAGCTACAAAATATTTACAAAAAAGTCCAGCAACATAGAAAAACAAATAAGATCATACACAGTGATGAAGTAGGATTTATGCCATGAATGTAACACTGATTTAATATCAAGATTTAATTAATGTAAAATATCATATTGAAACAATAAAAGACTAAAACCACATTATTATCTCAATGGGTGCAAAAAACATTTGACAAAAGTCAATCCCATTCCTGATAAATACTCTCTGCAAACTATAATTAAAAGAGAACATCTCAACCTGATGAGTGATATCCAAGAAAAACTTTTAGCTAACTTCATACTCAGTGATGAAATACTGAGTGTTTTTCCTGTAAGACAGGGCACAAGGCAAGGATGTATATTTTTGCCATGTCCAGTCAAATCTGTGTTAAATGTTCTAGCCATTACAGCAGTCAGGCAAGGAAAAGAAATTAGAAGTATTCTAACTGAAAGGAAGAAATAAAATATTTTTTTCAAGTGGCATGTTCCCATAAACAGAAAATTCAAAGCAATATGAAGAAAAACAATATGTTAAGTTAAGAAATATTGGAGGGTATAAAATCAATTTATAAAATCAATATCTTGAAATTCTAGTAGCACACACTCCAAAAGTGACACTACAAAAATAATTCCAATCACAATAGCTCAAACATAAAAAATATTTCAGAATAAATTTAAAGTAAATGTAAAATATACATGCTGCAAACTATGAAACATTGCTTAAAGACAGGAAAACTAAGTAAGTGGGAAAATAATCTAGGCTCATAAATATGAAGACTCAATATTGGTAAGACAGCAATTTTCCCAAATGGATCTATAGATTCAGCACTGTATCTCTTAAAATTCTATCAGGCTTTACTGCAGAAATTAACAAGTTAATACATGGACACACAAGACAAGGAAAGTCAAAATAATTTTGAAAATGAATAAAGTTAATGAATTTAAGCTTCCAAATTTTAACATTCATCATAAGGTATTATTATAACAAAAGAAACAAATGAAAAATGGAGTCCTAGCAGAAGAACAGACATCTAGATCAGTGGAACACAAGTGTAAGTCTAAAAGTAGAATCCTTCGTAGCCAATTTATTTTTAACAAAGGTGCCAAGATAACTGAAGAGAAGATAGTTTTTTAGATAAGTGGAGACTTAATATCCACACACATATAAAAAATAAATTTAGAGCCTTACTTCATACACAAAAATTAACTCCTAATGGGTTTATGCTCAAAGGGCTAAATTTATAAAAACTTTTAAAGGAAAATATGAGAAAAATTCTTTGTGATTCTGGGTTTGGCAAAGATATGATACCAAAAGCACAATTCATAAAATTACAAAATTTTAACACATTGAATTTTATCAAAATTCAAAATATTTGTAATTCAAAGGAATCAAAATAGAATCAAAAGATTCTATTAAGAAAATAAATAGACACATTGTAGATGGACAAAAACTATTTGCAAATCACATATTTGGTTTTAAAAACCTTGTGTCCAAAGTATGTAAATAATTCTTACAAATCAATAATAGGATGAATGATCCATTTAAAAGGGTAAAAATGTTTAAATGGTCAGGAAACACATGAAAAGAAGCTCAAGGTTTTTAGTCACTAGGGAAATGCAAATTAAAGCCATGCTGTGACACTAATTCGAACCTATTTGAATAACTATAATGAAAGAGACAGTAACAAACTTTACCAAAGACATAGAAAATCAGAACTCTCATACATTGGTGATAAAAATGTAAACTGGAAGTTTGTAAACTTTATACAAGTACTTTGGAAAATAGGAAGTTTGTAAACTTATATACAAGTACTTTGGAAAATAGTTTAGCATTTTCTTTAAAAAAACAAATTTACCATAAGATCTAGCAACTCCATCATTTTTTTAGTATTTTCTCGAGAGAAATGAAGCTTCATATTTAAATTAGACCGGTATTTGAATACTTATGGCAGCACTATATATCATATGAAGTAGAAACATTACAAATGCTTAACTGCTGGTGAATGGAAAAGTAAATGGTGTTATACCCATATACTGGAATTCAATTAGGCAATAAAAAGGAATGAACTACTTATATATTCTTACGATACTTATAAACCTCAAAAATTTATGCAGGAATAAGAAAAAAAGTCACATGCAAAATATACAGATTGCATACTTTTATTTATATGAGACATAGATAAAAGACAAATCTATATATAAAAACAGAAAGTAAATTGGTGTCTCCTGGGATGGGAAATAGTGACAGCAATTGGCTGCAAACTGGCACAAAGGACCTTTCGAAGATGATGAAAATGTTTCAAAAGTGGCCTGTGATAATGGTTGAGTAACTGTTTACATTTACTAAGACTCACTGAATCTAAAGTACAAAGAAAGACAGGGGAGGGGAGGGAAGGGAAGGTAAAAGTAGAGGAGATAGAAGGGAAAAGAAGAGGAGGAGAGGGGAGGGAAAGTGGGGAGTGAAAGATAGATATAAAAATAGTCTCCACATAGTACACAGGACAAAAAGCTGTCATAATTATCCTGGTGTGTATGTTAACTTATTGTTAGAAAAAGAAGAGTCAGATTAAAATTTTGATTTGAAATAGTAAAGAGCAAAAATGACATCAGAGAAGGGACAACAATCGCTTTTTTTCAAGTGCTATATATAATACCTGTCTCCTCTACAAAAACATTGGTAGTTATATATGTTATTTAGTATTTTATCTCTCTAACCTAGTATAGCACCTTCAGCAGATATTAGGCAGTCAATAAATATTTGTTGCATAAAAGGAAGTAAAGTAAAGAAAATCAAGAAGTCTTAATATCATTAAAAATGAAATAAAACAAAATCCCAAAATACATAGCTATACAAGGTAGCATAAGAAGTAACATTTTTCATTAGAATTTTTAAGTTCCTGAAATAGATTTTCCACTTCATACTGATTTTAGCAATTCACTTCACTTTTTTATATGTTTTCTCATTGATATAATATCAGATACTTTATTTTGCACTTTGAGGTCCAAATAGAAGAGTGTACTTGGAGGTGTTACCTATATTAAATATTGTATGCATATAGGATGACAATATTGATAATAACTACATGTACAAAATTCCTAACAGAGTCTGTCACTAATCATTAATATGGTATTTGCATTGTTATGTCCTTTAAAATAAAAAATAAACACACATTTTTGGAAACTGCTTTATTGAGATTTAATTCACATGTTATACAACTCACTAATTTTGTGTATAATCCAATGGTTCTTATTGTATTTATGGTTTTTTAACAATCACCACCACAAATATTAGAGCATTTTAATAATTCCAGAAGAATTATTAAGCTAGAAAATAGCAGTCACCTATCATCCCAAAACCTAACCTTAGGCACCCACTAATCTACTATCTTCATAAATCAACAGATTTGTTTATTCTAGATATTTCACTTTAAAGGGAATTATACAATGTGTGGTCTTTTGTGACTGTTTTATTCAATGTAATATTTTCAATGTTCATCTATGTTGTAAAATTTATATATACATACTTCATTATGTTTTATGGTCAAATAATATTCTATTATATAAATATGCTATATTTTATTTGCCATTCATTAACTGATGGAAATTTTGGCCCTTTCTAATTTTTAAATGCCATTTTAAATATTCATGTAAAAGTTTTTGGTTTTGGTGGAGATATGTATTTTCATTTGTTTGGGTATACACAATAATGAAGAACGAAACTGCTGAGTTACATGATAGTACTATGTTTAAGTTTTGAAAGAACTGCCACATTGTTTTCCAAAGTGACTACCATTTTACATTTCCACTAGCAGTGCATAAGTATTCCAATTTCTCCACATCCTTACTAATGCTTATTATTTTCCTTATTTTTTAAAATTTGGCCATCCCAATAATTATAAAGTAGAATCTAATTGTGGTTTTTACTTGTTCTTTCATGGTAGCTAATGATGTTGATGATCTTCTCATGTGTTTATTAGCCATTTGTATATCTTCTTTGGAGATGTTAATTTAGGTCCTTTGTTCAAAAATATTCTTCTAACTCTTCCTTGAGTTGTTCTTGCAATGAAGTAAGGCCAACACATCAAATAAATCTATTTCCAAAAAATTTGTTTTCATTGTGGCTCACAGTGTGATTTTCTTAATTAACAGAATTTATTCTTAGAGCAATTAAGTTTATATAAAATTGAGCAGACAGCACAGACAGTGTACATATAGCTCATACTTCCCCCAACTTCCCCTCTCATTAACATTCTTGGCATGATATATTTGTTGTAGTTGATACACTAATACTGGTACATTATGACATACCATAGTGTACATTAGAGTTTCTTCTTCATAGTATATAGTAATATGGGTTTCAAAATGTGCACAGTACTATATCTATAGCATTACAATATACAGAATAAGTTTGACACCCTAAAACTCCATATGTGTTCCCACATATTCATTCTCTTTCATCCCTTCTACACCCCACCTTAAACTCCTGGCAACAGCTGATGAGTTTATTCTCTATATGTGACACTTGTGTTTTCTAGACTGCTATATGGTCATAACTACCTCAGTCTTTTAGATGAGATATAGTGTAGCCTTACTTCCTAGGAACCATCAATGAGGATCAATACTCTACATGAAGAAATAATGAGCCAATCAAACTTTTTGTCCCTCGTCAACCCCACCTGAATAGAGAAGTCACTAGTGTATCAACAGATTCTCTTTACTTTAACATGTTCCCGAAGTATTTAAAAATATTCTCCAAATGAAGAGTTCTACTGGACCATGTCACTTAGACGTGCTCCCTTTCATAGTATCCTGTCTTGACAAATGGGTGAGTGTGTAAGCAGGTAGTTGAAGGTGATGATAACTGCTTATTACATTCCTTAAAGTTTCCTTGCACTGAAACAGTGGCTCATATCAGTGAGAGCGACACACACAGCTTTGCCACACCATTTATTTGTTCAGTCTCATGACACACAAACACCACAGCTGTCTCCAGTGCTTTCCTTAACTATGTTTGACACTAACCAGAATTTAAGTAAGATAACCTGGCTGTCCTGGAATAAAGACCTCAATGAAGAACAGATGTAATTCAGATATCACTAAATTCCCTTAACAGACAAAAGGTAATTAATTTAAGTGCTTCCAAAGATATATCATGAATTTATCAACAATTTTACGCAGTAATATATATTTTCTGCTTGTATTACTTATTAGTTTGATAACTTCTCTGATTGTTTACTCCTTTCAAGTTATAAAGGCTCTCTCCAGTTCTAGTACACAAGTGTGTAATAGCACAATAGTTTTAAGTCTATTCTGTCTTTTTCTTCTGGAAATGAACTTTGTTCTATATATTCATTTTGTCACAGAATTCTTTAGCAAGTCATGTAGTAGTGTCAAGAATATCCTTTAATTTTTTTGTTTTTTGGTACCAGGGATCAAACTCATGACCTCATGCTTGCCAGGCAGGCACTTACACTGCTAAGCTAAACCCCCAGCTATCCTCTAGTTCTTACCCTTGGCACATTATTTTACAAAGATGCAGCTCAATTCATATACACATATTAAAAGCAAGACTAATTATCATAAAATTATGTATGTGGGTGGAAGTATATGGGGAAAAATTGACAAGAGGGTTGTGTGGATTAACTAACAGTCAAATTGTAACACTCAGCTGAACTGAATCAGTGTGGTTCTGGGTGTGAAAGGCCTACCTGAGGATTGTTGCCAACCCATAAAAGGAAAATTGGAGAACATATGCTGTTGATTTTCCTGGAGAAGCCTTGTTATGCTCTTTTCCTGATATGAAATCAGCTGTTCTCATCATCTAAGGAGCTCAGGTCTTTGCCGTCACTGAAGATGTAAGCAGTACATGTAGCAAGACGGTTGCAGTTTTTTCAGGGGAGCTCTTGTCCTTACCTTGAGCGTCACTTCCTGGCTCCAGTGCAGATCCCTCAGCTTATTGGTACTAGTCTTTCATCCTGATAGTACAGGCTTTCTAGCTTCTCCCACTGACTTTCGGCCTTCCCAGTGCAGATCCTTGATACAGACTTGCATGAGACGTTGTTGTGGGCTCTAGGTCCCCACTTGGACTTTTGGAGGACATTGCCATGGCCTCTAGGTCTTCAGCTGGACTCTTGTAGGAGCTGCCATGGAATTCAGACCCTTATCTGGATTCTTTGATCTCTAGTGCATGGACAAAACCCTTGAGCTTTTCTGCATTTGTCATTTTTGGTGAATATTATCAAATAATCCTATAAATTATATGTTCTGTATTAAATCTATTCTCTTGCAACTCCTGACTACAACAAGGGTGAAGAAAAACAGAAGCAGACAGGAGAGAGAAAGGACAAAAGCAAGGTGATAAAAAAATTGTATTTTAATTCTCTCTCACTTCTGCTTTCTTCCTTTTTCCCTACCAAAACTCTATCCTCTGAAAATACAGTTCCTTAAAACCCCAGTCTAGACTAAAACATAGCTTCATGTTGAAGACTGGTTCAACCTTGTGTTTGATCTTCACAATGGTATTATTATTGTAAATATACAAATACACACAGTCAAAATGTATAAATGTATACATTTGCATATGAATATATAAATATACAATTATCCATATAGACACAGACTAGAAGCTTAATAAAAGTTAACTCAATGAATGGAGCTGAGCTGCCAGAATAATCTGAATCAACTCCTGTAAAAGGTTAAGCTTTCTAAGAGTAAAAAATCAATTTTATCAAATCTCAAGGGGCCACTAAAATAGCAGAGTGGCAGGCAGCAAAGAAAGATCTTCTCTTAGAGATGCCATCCAGACACCGTAATATAGTAACATGACAAAGACAAGAAGGAGGGAAGTGGATCCCCTGGACGCAGGAAGAATTTGAAGCATGAATTGAAGCCCCCCAGAGAGAGTGAAGGTAAAAACTTCAACAAAGAAGAATGAAACAGCAGACAGCACTTTGTCTCTGAGATGGGACTCATTGTACAAGAGAGCAGCTCAAAACTGTGGACACATGGTGATACTAGAAACCACAGAGGCTCCCATAGAGAGTTGCAGCAGTGGATGGGAACAGCAAATGTGAAGGACTGTGCTAGCTGGTGGTGAGTGCTAAGGACTCAGTCCTTCCACATGAGAAAACAACTGACCAGGAGCCTTCTAGGAGAGGGACCAATTGAGCTCAGATCTCAGAGCTGCTGCCTGTTCCATCTAGTGGCTCCCAGCTGGGCTCAAGCACACACAAGTTGCATGGACAGCTGTAGGCTAAATGAGTCTAGTCTTACCTAGAAGGTTCAGGCTTGCTGAGTTTATCTGTTACACAGTCAAAAAGCTACTGTTGGATTGCTGGGATAGATTGGCATGGATTAGGACACTGTCTTGACATGTTATCTACCAATGACAGCAAAGACAAACCTGGAAGTAGGCTTTTTTCTTTTCTTTCCTTTTTTCCCTCTCACTATAGTTTTTCATTTAATTTTATTTTTGTTATAGTGGTTTTGTTTTTGTTTTATGTGTGTATTTTGCTTGTTTTTTTCCTCCATTATTTGATCTTGCTTTCATATGAGTGTGAACATGATTTCTGTCCTCTTTGTGGTTGTGGTTCTGTTCTGGTCTCCTTTTTACCTCTTCCTTTTTTCTTTCCTTCCAATTTCATGCAGCAGTTTCCCAGTTAGTGTGATCCCCTCTGTCCTCCAATCTTACTTCTAATCTTTTCTTCTTCTCCCAGTTCTCTATTTTCTCCTTAACCCATTGAAATTTTAAATACTGAGGACAAAATTGACATATTAAGGAATTTCATACTTCATATAATTTTCTGGCTTTTTTTGGATTTGGTTATATAACCATAAATCTATTTCATATGGTTAAAAGTGGAAAATTAATGGTTAGCTCAGTTTGTCATTTTCTAGGCTGTATTTGATGTTAAGGGTACCACTAGAGCCAAAAGTGACATAAATGTTCTAAACAACTCCTTTCTGTTAGTATTTCATAACTAAGGTGGACAATACTGTGGAACAGTGCCAAAGAACCATGGACTGGACCAAAAAAGCAGCAACTTCTCATCTCCACTAAACTGGAGGTGGGATCTTCCAACAGACTCAATACTCAAAACCCAGTTACATCTGAAAGATACCTCAGAGAAGTAGTCACTTCCTAAAGGTTCTAAACACTAGCCATAGAGCAACCCACCATAGCAAATTTACAAGCATCATCCCAGGAATTAAACTAAAAAAAGAAAAGGAAGTGGGTCCCCTGGACCCAGGAAGAATCTAAAGCATGAATTGAAGCCCCCAGAGAGACTGAAAGGGAGAAACTTCAACAAAGAAGAATAGGACACCAGACAGCACTTTGTCTCTGAGATGGGACAAGGAAAGCTTGTCAGAATCACAGATGACTTTTCAGTAAAAACCCTCAAGTCAAGGAGAGCTTGGAGTGATGACACTTAAACAATACGCAAACCCTGACATTCAGTTCACCAAAGGCAAACCCAAAGGATATTAAGGTGGGACAATCTGAAAGCCTTTCCTGGCCTCTCTGAAGTGAATGAGACTCTGGGAAAAATCAAATCAGAAATATGTTTTCAAATAACTCAAGAAATGGTGTCCACAAAGAAAACCATGCTTAGTGACCCTACAGCAGATACAGACAAAAAAATAGATGAGCTTAAGAAAATTATGGAAGTCATGAATGCTCAACATAGGAAAGAAATGGAATCTGTAAAGGAGATCTAAGCAGACATCCAGAAGAATAAAAACTCCACTGAAACTACCCATAGCAAATTAAGCCAATGTGAGGACAGGATCTCAGATATTAAAGACAGGCTTACAGTTAGTGATCATGAAAAGAAAGATTTCTTAAAAATAGCAAGTGACCATAAGAAATCAATCCAGCTAAGTGAGGCAAAGAATAACTTAAGATTAATTGGAATCAATGAGAAAGTAGGAGATAGCACAAATGATATAAAAAGTGTCCACACACATCAAGACAGAAGAACACTTACCTAGTAGAGAAAATGAATTTGACAACAGATACGTGAAGCATACTTAGCCATGATAAAAAAAAAGTGACAGCCAGGTATATTATAGTCAAGATTCCAGAAATTCAACACAAGAATAGAATCTTAAAAGCAGTTAGGGAAAAGAAACAAATCACACATAAAGGAAAGCTTGTCAGAATCACAACTGACTTTTCAGCAAAAAACCCTCAAGTCAAGGAGAGCTTGGAGTGAAGTATTTCAAACACTAAAAGAAAACAACCTTCATCCCAGATTGATATACACTGCAAAAGTATCTTTCAAAACTTATGGAGAAATAAGATACTTTCATGATAAAAAACATCTGAGGAAATTTATGACTACCAAACCAGCACTCCAAAATATTCTGAATCACATTCTAGAAAGAGATAACAAGGACTACAACTCCATGAACCTCAACAGAAGGAATCCATCAGGAAGACAAACATTTGAACAGAAGGGGTAGAAAGAAGGGGAGGCAACAACAGAAAAATAACATGACAAAGATAAGTCAATACATGTCATCATATGATCATCAATATTAATGGTCTCCATTCACAAGTCAAAGGACACAGACTGGAAGAATGGTTCAAGAATCAAGAGCCAGCAATATGTTACATACAGGAAACACATTTAATTCAAAAATAAATTCATAGACTAAAAGTCAAAGGATGGCAAACAATACTACATATGACAAGAACCCTCAAAAAGCAGGGGTAACTATTCTATTTGCAAAGAAAAGTGAATTTGAAGGCAAGACTGATTAAGAAGGTCAACACATCCTTGAAAAGAGAACAACCCAAGAGAAAGAGATAATGATCATAAGTATATATAGAACAAATACCACTGCACCCAACTATATATAACAAATATTAACTGGCATGAAAAATCAAATAAGCACTGATACAATTGTATTGGGGGATCTCAGTACCCCCACTGTCACAAAATACAGATCACTTAGACAAAAAAAAGCTCAATGAAACATTAGAATGGAATCAAACTTTTGAACAAATAGACTTTATAGATGTCTACAGAGTGTTCTACCACATGACATCAGAATACACATTCTTCTCAGCTACACGTGGGACAGTATCCAAAATAGACCACACACTAGCTCATAGAACATGCTTAAGTAAATGAATTGAAATTATCCCAGGCATATTATTGGACCATAGTGCAATGAAATTAGAAATCAATGGCAAAAGAAATCACAAGAACTTCATAAATACATGAAAATTAAATTAGGACCATCCTGAACAACAAACGAATCACAGATGAAATTAAAGAAGAAATTAAAGTTTTTACAATTGAATGATAATGACAATTCATCATAACATAACTTATGGAACACAATGAAAGCAGTCCTAAGAAAAATTTATAGTAGTAAATACCCATTTCAGGAAAACAGAGCAAACATTAAGTAAACAACTTAATGATGAACCTCAAACTTCTAGAAAAAGAAGAGCAGGCTAAGCAAAAAGCTCTTAAAGGGAATAAAACTGTAAAGAGCAGAGCAGAAATTAACACATTGGAGACTAAACAAACAGTACAAAGAATTAATGGATCAAAGAGTTGGTTCTTCAAAAGATTAAATAAAATTGAACAACCTTTATTCAAACTTATCAAAAAAAGAAAAGACTCAAATCCATACAATTAGGAATGAAAAGAGTGAAATCACACTGGACCCTGCAAAAATCAAGATCATCTATACCTACTTTGAAAACTTGTACTCTAATAAAATGGAAAAAACAAGAAATGGACAGATTTGTAGATACATATGAATTACTGTTATGGACTAAAAACTGGTGGTCAACTTAATGCCAGCTGGATTACATCTCTATGCTGCTGAGCGTAGATGTTTCACCTAAGGAAGGTTGCCAGCATAAATGGAGATGTGGAGAAGAAGGGAGAATGTTAAGGCATTATGGCATTGAGACATTGAGGTGTTGTGGGTTCTCCTGTGTTGCTGTTTGAGCCATCAGGTTCTCCTGGAGAAGCTCTGGCCCTCACATCAAGCATTGCTTCCTGGCTCCAGAGGGGAAGATGTGTGCTGCTTGGTCTCTAGTATGAACTCGTCACACTGGCTTCCTGGCATGTACTTGACTATGCTTGTTGTCAGAGGAGCTCGGGGCCTCCGTGTCACTGAGGATGGCTGTGGTGCTTTTCAGGACAGCCCTGGTGTTTGTTGTGAGTGTGACTTCTCGGCTCCAGCATATAACCCTCAACCTACCAGCACAGCTCCTTCACCCTGCTGGCATAGACTTTCTAGTTTACACTGCTGACCTTTGGGCCTTCCCAGCATGGATCCGTAAAAGAGACAGGCATGAGTCCTTCTTGTGGGCTCTAGACCTCCAGTTGGACTGGTGGGAGGCATTGTCACGAGCTCTGGGTCTTTATCTGAACTCATCCGGGACATTGCTGTGGAATTTAGGCCCTTGACTAAATATTCTATATCTTTGGTGTCGTGAATAGATGTCCTGCATTTTCTTATGTTAACACTGGGTGACCATCATAAAAATAATATCATAAATTCCATGTCCTGATTCTAATTGTTCTCTGCACAACCCCTGACTACAACAATTACCAAAGCTGAATGAAGAAGATATACAAATCCTAAATAAATCATTATCAATCAATGAAATCAAAGATGTAATATAAAACCTACCAACAAAGAAAAACCCAGGCCATGATAGATTCACTGCTGAATTCAACAATAAATTTAGAGAAAACCTAACACCACTACTTCTCAAATTCTGTAATGAAATTGAAAGGGAAACAGTGCTTCCAAATTCATACCTGGAAGCAAGCATTACCATCATACCAAAACCAAAGAAGTACCAAATTAAGAGAGATTTACAGGCCAATCTCTTTAATGAACACAGATGCAAAAATCCTCAATGAGATACTGGCAAACAGAATGCAGCAAGTCATCAAGAAGATTATATACCATGAATAAATAGAATTCATCCCTATGATGCAGGGATGGTTCAACATATATAAATCAATAATTGTGAAGATAACAAGATATACTATAGTACCTATTACAACTATCCAAGAATCCTGCTGTGAAGTTCTGTACCAATTTCACTGCATTGTCTTGATTGACTTTGTTCTGACTTGTTCTGTTGTATTTTTACTACCGCCAAAATAAAATTTTTTAAAAAAATATAATACACTATATTAACAATGCCAAGGACAAAAATCATATTATCTCAATCAATGCAGAAAAAGCTTTTGATGACTGCCACAGCACAGAGGAAGGTGTCAAGCAGAGTAAGTAGCCAAGCTCTGCCCCAGCTCATGTTGCTGGGCATGCCTGCGCTCCTCAGTACCTGCCCACCGCTGCCAGGCTAAAGGAAGACCACTGAGCTCTGCCCCAGCTCAGGCAGCTGATCCAGGCCTGCCTGCATCAACTCCCTCCCACTGCTGCCTCACAAAGGACAACCACTGTGTCCCTTCCAGGCCCAGGCTGCTGAGCCTGGCCTGTGACCCAGCACACTTCTCTTGTGTGATGACCCAGTGGACTGCCACTCACCCTGGCTTGGCCTGCTGCCCTCAGCTACCCTCCCCGTAGATTCTTAAACCAAGCACTTGCTTAAACCAAGCACTTGCTTAAACCAAGCACTGCTGTGAACATTTGGTTCCCACTCTCCCTTCCAGAACATTGAACTGTGGTGGACTGGCCTTGCTGCTTTGACGGGAGACTTGGTGGCCCCTCACCCAGACAGAGGACCCCAGTAGGTTCCAGTCACTATGTACTCAACAATCGGGCAGACATGAACCACACATAGGACCCTGGGACATACACTGCCCACAGTTGTGACTATTGGGACTAAATAACCAGATATTGGCCCAGAAGGTAAAAATGACAAAATGAAAAACTAAAATGCAATCTGAAACATCTAGTCCATCAGGTGCAAGAACCGGTGATAGTGAAATGGATGACTTTAAAACTCATACCCCAGAAATCTCTGAAAAGATAGCACATGAAGTAAAGAAACAAATCCATGAGGCTATAGAGGAAATCAAATTAGAAATAATGTCTTACATAAAGACAGAAGTAACAACCTTAGTAAAGGATTTGCTCAACATAGCTAAGGAAGAAATATATTTAAAAAAATACAGAGCATGGGAAATTGATTGAAGCTTTGAATGAACAAGCTAGAAAACAAGCAGAATCCATGAAACAGATTCAAAGAGATATCCAAGAAACAAAAAATTCTATTGAAAGCTGGGAAAACCATTTAAATGAAGCTAAGGATAGAATTTCAGGCCTTAAGGACAGGATCACAAATAGTGACCATGAAAAGATAGGACTTGTAAAAGCAACAAAACAGCATGAAATGACAATCCAGAAGCTTCAAGATCACACCAATAGAAACAATGTAAGACTAATATGCATAAGTGAGGGTGCATGGGAAATGCAAAGGACTTAACTACGCTATTCACAGAAGTAATAGAAAAAAACTTCCCAAACATGGGGAAAAAATCTGACATACAAATAAGTGAGGCACATAGAATGCAAAACAGTCATAACCAACATAAATCTACATCCAGACAAATAATAATTAAGATTCCAGACATACATTATAACAACAGAATATTAAATGGGAGTCCAAAGATAGCAGACCAGTAGGTAGCAGGAGAGGGACCCTCTCTGAGAGAGACAGCTCAAATGCCAGAATAAAATACCCTGGAGAGACCCAAACAGAGAGAGATGGACTCTCACAACCCAGGAAGAAACTAAAGTGCAAAAAACCACTCGAATATGAGGTAATGGGGCTACCATTAGTGAAACTAAGATCAGAGAGCAAGGAGCCCTCCTCTAGCTGCCTGAATTCCTGCCCGGCCTGACCAAGAGATCCATGCTGAAGCGACTGGCTTGAGCCGCCGGAGCGTGGAACTGAACAGCTCTGCTTGCGGCTTGCCCGGACCGGCCCTGCACGCAACCCACCCAGAGGCACCGTGAATTCGCACTGCAGCCTCGCTGAAGTCAGAGATCAGGGAGCCCAGCAGTTTTCAGGGACCAGCATCAACACACGGTGAGTGATGGGAATAAAACTCTCCCACGGGAAAGGGGAAACCGACTGGATGACATGTTAGATTTGGGCAGGAGAACCCTAACTCCATAAGGAATTGGCTTCAGTTGGTTGCTCCCTTTGCTGAGAAGATTGGTGGAATCTGCTTGGACTAGGCTGCACCCCTGGCCAGGACCCAGTGAGCCGCTACAAATTAATTCCCTGAGCTTGGCACACACTGACGCAGTGAAGGCCTGCAAAGGTTGACTGGCCTAGAGGGGAGGAGCCAGCACACACTGCCTGTGGGTGAACTCTAATCTCTGATAACCTATTGAAGAGGGCAAAACCTCCTAGCCTGCACCCTTCAGAGGAGCCTTAACCAACAAGAAAAGGGTCTGGGAATTACACAGTACACTTGTATGGAAGGAACCAAAAACATGATGAAAGGGAGAAATAAGAAAAACCTCCAGCCCCCAACCCTGAGAACATTGATCCAGGAGAGGTAAATACAAAACAGACTGAGGGCAGCAAAAATGCAACATCAAACACAGTGTTAGTGGACATAAAGAGATATCTTCAGGACCTCGAAAGCGGGACCAAAACTGAAATAGTAATTCAAATTAAACAAGAGATAAGTAGATTAATAAAAGAAGGGCTGGGCATCTCTCAAGAAGACATAGACAGAAGAATGGAGGAACACAAAAGGAGAGAAATATTTAATGAAGAATACAGAAAAAACCTAGAATTCATGAAGCAGATTCAAAGAGATTACTAAAGACTCCATAGAAAGCTGGCAAAACTGCTTGAAAGAAACTAAAGATAGACTATCAAAAATTGAACACAGGCTTGTAATGTGGGGTCACAAAAGGGAAGATCTCTTAAAAATAACAAGGGAGCAGGCAGTAAAGATACAAAGACTGGAAGACAACAAGAGGATCTATAACTTAAGAATAAAGTATGTGAATGAATAAGCAGGAATCAAATCAGAGGAATTACAAAGGCTATTCACAGAAATTATTAAGGAAAATTACCCAAGCATAGAAAAAAGAAATGCTATGCAGAGGTATGAAGCATACAGAACTCCAGCCACCTACAACCCAAACAGAGCTACACCTAGACACATAATAATCAAGATCCCAAAATTCAATATAAGAACAGAATATTAAAGGCCATCAGAGAAAAGAAAAAGATCACCTATAAAGGAAAACCTATCAAAATCATGGCAGACTTCTCCACACAGACCATCAGGTCAAGAAGAGCTTGGAGTAAAGTAATTCAAGTGCTGAAGGAGAACAATCTCCAGCTCAGATTGATGTATCCTGCAAAACTCTCTCCAGAAATTAATGGAGAAACAAGATGCTTCCATAACAAAGAGGAACTAGGAGAATTTGTGACCACCAGTCCAACCCTACAAAAAATAGTGAAGGACATTCTAGGGAGAGAGAACAAGAATACGAGCATTTCAGGAACAGTGGCAGAGAGGCCTCAGTGAATGGGGCAGATAGTGGAGAGGAACAGAAAAATAGACAACCAATGGCAGGAAAACAGAATAGCAGAAATAAGGCAGAGAAGATTGGCTATAATCTCTAGTATAGATGGCCTTGAAATATTAACAGAGAAATACACAGGCAGAGTAGATCAGGAGATAGGGTCCATTGAGATGCTCTATATAGGGAGGCAGTGGGACCCAAAACAAGCAGTGCACACCATGGGAGTGAAGAGGGAGGAATTGTCTAAAAAGAGGGAGGCAGAGGATATTGTTGATTGGGTAACAAGATTTAAAATTTACATTATTCTCACCACTCGGCTTGGATGGATTACGTGCTGTTCCAGTTTGTCTACTTACACTAGACTTGAGGACATGGTCAGCTATCCCCAAAATAAGAGGACATATTACGGTAATCACCCCTAATTTTCCTATCAACTTAATCTGAAGTTCTTAATAACTTATACTGTCTTATTATGACTGATCTTATTTGAATCTGATTTGTTAGATTGCTACTTTGTATTGACTGATTTTATTTAAATCTGTTATGATTGATAGCATCAAGTCTAAGAGTATAGACAACTACACTGAAGATGACAAGATTCACTAAGATACCCACTCTGGCTTGATTATTACTGCTTTTGAAGTCTTATAATGTCTCCAATGCTTTGTTTTTATTAATGTTGTTATATACTGCTGAGACATCATGGTAACCATTGCAGATCACCTTGTATTGCAGTTTTATGTGACTTTTTCACCTCATGCTTTTCTAGGAATTGTTTTGTTTTATATTGCTTTGTTTTGTTTTTCCCTCTAATACAGAAAAGAAGGATATACATGTAGAGACTCATGCATGTGTAGAGCTTATAAACAGTTTACAAGAACTAACTATATAACACATGTTGAAATGAACAACTAATTTGAAGAAAAAGCGACACTACAGTACCCAGTGCTGATTCCATAATGACATGATGTGAAATCCAACAAAACTATCACTTTTTGTTCAAAGTGATTTTAGCTTGCTTTTTCTTGTTTAAGTTCAACACATATGAAGGTATGGACAGCTGTTTTGAGGAGAATGAGAGATACTATGACAGCCATTCTTGGCTTCCCTAATGTCTGGTCTTGAAGACCTGAAATGCCCTCCTTGTCCTGCATAGTATCAATTCCATACTATGTTGTTTCATGTGAATTCCCTGTATGTGACAATATGGACAACTATTTGGAAGAAAACAAGGGTCAGTATGATGGAGTGTGAATATCTCCGATTGTCTAGCTTTGAAATTTATGTCTCTTACATTGCTTTCTTGTGATCTGCTTTGTTCTGTTTTGTTGTGTTTAATTTTACCCTTTTGATATAATTGCATGTATATTTGAGTGGGTAAGATGGATAACCATATTGCTGTTTTTGTCAGATCGTGGAGCAGAACTGTTAACAGTCTCACTGTTTGAATGTCTACTTTACATGTTTTAACTTTGTAATTGGAACAACTATTTCCAAGAAGTCAGTATGTAATTTGTCAAGCAATAGTTTCTTAGGTTTTTGTTGTTGTTCTTTTCCTTTTTTCCTTGGAATTCTGTATTGTTGCTACCCTTTATTCTGTTTTATCTTGATTTTTTTTCTCTTTAAATAAAATTAAAAAATAAAAACAGAATACTAAAAGCTGTTAGACAAAAGACACAAATCACCTATCAAGAAAAGCCTATTAGAATCATGGCAAACTTCTCAGCACAAACCTTCAGGTGAAGACAAGCTTGGAGTGAAGTATTTCAAGCCCTAAGAGAAACAAATTTCAACCCAGACTGATGTACCCAGCAAAACTGTCTTTCAATTTTAATGGAGAAACAAGATACTTCCATGACAAAGATCAACTAAAGAAATTCATATCTACCAAAGTAACCCTAGGAGTATTGAAAGACATCCTAGGCAGAGATAAAAATGACCACAATCTCCAGAACAACAACAGAAAGAAACCACCAGGCTGGACAAGAAATTAGAAAAGGGAGGAAAGTGGGAAACCAACAACAGAAAGATAATATGGCAAAGTCAAGCCAGTACATATCAGTGATAAACATAAATGTAAACGGGCTCAATTCACCTGTCAAAAGAAGCAGATTGACAGAATGGATCAAGAAACAGGACCCCACAATATTCTGCATATAAGAAACACATCTGACTCAAAAAGAAAATCATAGACTAAATGTCAAAGTATGGAAAACAGTATTCCATGCAATAGGAACCCAGAAAAAAGCAGGGGTAGCTATTCTGTTTGCAGAAAAAGTGAACTTCAACCCTAAAAGGATTAAGAGATAAATAAGGCCACTACATACTTGTTAGTGGAAAAATACAAGAGAAAGGACTAACAATTATAAATATATATGCACCAAATACAGGAGCACCCAACTATATGAGACAAATACTAATGAATATGAAAAACCAAGTGCAGAAGAACACAATTGTAATAGGAGACCTTAATACCCCACTGTAACAAAGAGATAGATCAACTAGACAAAAAGTCAGCAAAGAAGTAACAGAACTGAATCATAACTGTGAATGAAAGGACATAGTAGATGTTTACAGAATATTCCACCCAACCACATCAGAATATACATTCTTCTCACTGCACATGGGACATTCACCAAAATAGACCACATATTAAATTATAAAGCATTCTTAAGTAAATGCCAAGGGAGTGAAATTATCCCATGCATAATATTTGATCATAGCTTACTAAAATTGGAAATCAATGGCAAAAACCCCTGCAAAACCTGCATAAATACATGGAAATTAAATGACAACCTTCTGAACAACCAGTGGGTGAAATTAAAGTAGAAATAAAACAATACCTACAATATAATGAAAATGCAGACACAACATACTGTAACCTATGGGATGCAATAAAAGCAGTCCTAAGAGGAAAATGTATAGCAATAAATAGTCACATCAAGAAAACTCAATGAGTACAAGTAAATAACCTAATGCTACATCTCAAGCTCCTAGAAAAGGAAGAGCAAGTCAAACTCAAATCTCATAGAAGATAGTAAATTGTAAAGATTAGAGAAGATATCAATGAAATTGAAACTTAAAAAAATACAAAGAATTAATGAATCAAAGAGTTGGTTTTCAAGAGGATAAACAAAATTGATAAACCTCTAGCCAACCTTATCAAGAAAAAGAAAGAAAAAAACCATCCAATAAGGACTGAAAAGAGGGAAATTACTACAGATCCCATGGAAATTCAAAAGATCATGAACACCTACTTTGAAAATCTCTACTTACATAGGGTGGAAAACACAAGGAAATGGATAGATTTCTAGAAACATATTAACTACCAAAGCTCAATCAAGAAGATATAACAATTTTGAATAACCCAATATCAGCTATTGAAATTGAAAACATAATAAAAAACTTACCAACAAAGAAAAGTCAAGGTCCTGATGGATTCACAGCTGAATTCTACAAGAAATTTAGAGCAGATTTGATGCCAAGACTCCTTAAACTCTTCAATGAAATTGAAAAGAAAGCAGTCCTCCCTAAATCATTCCTGGAGGCAAGCATAACTCTCATACTAAAACCAGAGAAAGACCCAACCAAAAAGGAGAACTATAGGCCAACCTCACTAATGAACATAGACGCAAAGATTCTCAATAAAAATACTGGCAAACAGAATGCAGAAAATCATCAAGAAGATTATACATCATGACCAAGAGGGGTTCATTCCAGGAATGCAGGGATGGTTTAACATACACAAATCAATAAATGTGATTCACAATATCAACAGAGCCAAAAACAAAAATCACATGGTCATCTCAATAGATGCAGAAAAAGCTTTCAATAAAGTCCAACACATGTTCATGATAAAAACCCTTCAGAAATTCAGAATACACGGTGTCTACTTCAACCTTATAAAGGCCATCTATGCCAAACCAACAGCCAATATTATACTAAATGGACAAACACTGAAAGCTTTAACTCTAAAATCAGGAACAAGACAAGGATGTCCACTATCACCACTCTAATTCAATGTAGTTCTGGAAATATTAGCCAGAGTTATCAGACAAGAGAGAGAAATAAAAGGAATAAAAATAGGAAAAGAAGAAGTTAAATTATCATTATTTGCAGATGACATGATACTCTAAATAGGAGACCCCAAAAACTCCATTAAAAGACTACTACAGGTAAGAAACAAATTCAGCAGCATAGCTGGATACAAAATCAACACTCAAAACTCAATAGCATTCCTGTACAGAAACAAAAAACTCACTGAGAGAGAATTTATGGAAATATCACCTTTCAAAATAGCATCTAAAAGTATCAGATACTTAGGAATCAACCTAATCAAAAATGTAAAAGATCTATATGCTGAGAATTATACTAGTCTAAAAAAAAGGGGATTGAAGAGGATATTAGAAAATGGAAGGATATCCCTTCCCCTTGGTTAGGAAGAACCAACATTGTGAAAATGGCCATACTCTCAAAACTGTTATACAGATTCAATACAATCCCAATCAAAATACCATCAATATAGAAAAAATATTCCTAAAATTCATCTGGAAACAGAAGAAACCTAGAATAGCAAGGGCAATTCTGGGCAATAAAGGCAAGGCAGGAGGCATCTCAATCCCTGATTTGAAACTATACTACAAAGCCACAGTATTAAAATCATCACGGTACTGGCAAAGAAATAGAGCTGTGGATAAATGGAACAGATTAGAAGATGCAAACACTACTACAAAGACACTCCACATAGGAGTGTCTACCGTATATTTGACAAGGGGGCTAAACATGTTCACTGGAAAAAGATAGCCTCTTTAATAAATGGTGTTGGTAAAACTGACTTTCCACATGCTGAAGAGTGAAAATAGACCCATGTCTATCACCATACTCTAAACTACAGTCAAATTGGATCAAGGATCTAAATATTAAAACAGAAACAGTAAATCTACTGGAGGACAAAGTAGGTAAAAACCTTGGAGACATAGGGGTAGGGAGAGAATTCATGAATAAATACAAACTGCATGGGAAACAGTTCAAAGAAACAACTGGGATCTCATATTACTAAAAGATTTTTGCACTTCAAAGAAATCACCAACAAAGTGAAAAGAAAACCCACAGAATTGGGAAAAATCTTAGCCAACAATTCCTCAGACAAAGGACTTATATCCAGAACATATAAAGAACTGAAAAACATCAAGCCTCCCAAATTCAAAGACTCTCTCCAAAAATGAGCATTCAAGATGAACACACCATTCTCAGATGAAGATATACAAATGGCAAATAAACACATGAAGAAATGTTCACCATCAGTTGTCATTCGAGAAATGCGAATTAAAACAGCATTGAGATTTCATCTCACCATGGAAAGTAAGGCAGCCATCAAGAAAACAACTGATAACACATGTTGGTGAGGATGTGGGAAAAAAGGAACATTGCTCCATTGTTGGTGGGAGTGTAGACTGGTGCAACCACTGTGGAGGTCAGTATGGAGATTCCTCAAAGAACTAGGATTGGACATTCCATTCAATCCAGCTATTCCCCTCCTTTGTATTTTCCTAGAAAAACTGAAAATGTCAGGTCACAGAGATATATGTGCACCCATGTTCATAGCAGCACAATTTGTGATAGTTAAATCTTGGAAACAACCAAAATGCCCATCAACTGCAGAGTGGATGAAAAAGATGTGGTGTTTTTATACAATGGAATACTACTCAGCCATAAAAAGCATGATCTTGAGGCCTTTATAGTTAAATGGAGGCAACTTGAGAATATCCTCATAGTGAAATAAACAAGACTCACATTAGTAAATATGCCATTGTCTCTCTAGTGCAAAAAACAATAAAAACTAACAGAATTATGGGATCCAAAAAGTATGATAGATACTGTGAACTTGAAAGGCAAGGAAAGTGCTCTAAAGAGTATAATGTATAAGATAGATGACCATATTACTGAATTTCTGTTGGAACACTGAACAGAAGGATTTGCACTATCAATGTTTGAGTGTCTAGCCACTATTTATACTTTGATTTTGTGACTTTGGCAACTATTTTTTAAGATGACAATGAGTAATGTATTAACTAGTGATTCTATAATGAGAATTCTTTTAAATTCAGTATTGTTCTACTCTTGTGCTTTTCTATTTTCTTTAATTTTCTTTTATTTCTTTGGAAAAAAAGAACAATATGCAATATAACAGCCATTGTTAAATTTCTTTCATTATGTTTTGCAAATTTATATTGTTATTGTTTCCTGTTTGCTGTTGTTGTTTATGCCTTTTGCTCTCTGTTCCTCTTTTCTGACTCTTCTCTTTTTTAAATATGTAAAAAAAATTTAAAAATAAATAAAAAATAAAAAGCTTTTGAAAAAGTCCAGCATACATTCATGCTAAAAACCTTACAGAAAATTAGATGGTCTTTATCTCAATCTGATAAAAGCCATCTATGACAAAACAACAGAGAGCATTATACTAAATGAGTGAAAACAAAGCTACCACTCTAAAATCAGAAACAAGATAAGGATGTCCACTGTCTCTACTCTTATTCAACATGGTCCTGGAAATCTTTGCCAGAGCAGTTAGACGAGAGAAAGAAATAAAAAGTATAACAATAAGAATGGAAGAAGTTAAATTGTCACTATTTGTAGATGACATGATACTCTACACAGAAGACCCTAAAAACTCCACCAAAAACCTGCTAGACTTAATAAGTAAATTTAGTAGCATAGTTGTACAATGGCAACATTCAAAAATCAGTAACATTCCTGCCCACAAATAAAAAAAAACAGTGAAGAGAGAAATTGGGGAAATAACTTTCATGATAGTTTCCAAAAAAATGAAATATTTAAAAATCAAAGATGTAAAAGACCACTACTTTGAAAACTACAGTACTCTGAAAAAGGAGATTGAAGAAGATATCAGAAAATGGAAAGACATCATTTGCTGTTGGGTAGAAAGAACCAAATAGTGAAGATGGCCATACTTCAAAAACTGTTATGCAGATTTAATGCAATTCCAATCAAAATTTCAATTGTATATATCTCACAGAATTAGAGAAAACAATCCTAAAATTCATTGGGAACCAGTAAGAGGGCTAGAATAGCAAAAGCAATTCTTGGCAACAAAGGCAAGGCAGGGGATATCAAATCACTCAAAATACAGACTCTAAGGAACCACGTCATATAATCAAAATCAAATAATAATGTTTGCTAAGCATATACTATAATCAAAGAATAATTGGTGGGTGGATATAGGTCAAGTGTAGATATGGATTTATGACACTGATTCAATAATTAATCACAGTTGCTTTTACTTGCTTGCAGAAATGAGTAAACCTATTTCAAAAGTACAATTATAATTCTTTAGTGAACTAGTAATAAAATCAGATGTATTAAATTATCTTAAGGAGTTTTCCACTCAATACAACCTTATAACGAGAAAATATCATTTCCCTGTAACAGAGCTGTACCCTAAAATCTTCTATAGTTCCACTGTTTTGGCTCTGCTTCAAAATTCTCTTAGTTTTTCTTACATTCAGTTCATCAATAGTTGATAGGAATATAAAATTTAGCAATCATCTTTCCTCTGTGCTCAGTTACATGATTAACCAATTATGAATATTTAAAGAAATTGATTATATCTACAGAATGAAATTGTTAAAAATCTTGTAAAAGGAAAGTTATTCTTTCATAGAGTAACATCCTAAAAAATGTTCTTAATATTTATCTCTTATTGAGCACCTTGCTTTGGTGCTCCAATGCCCACAGTATTTACATATTTAAAAGGAGAAAGAACATGTAGATTAGGAACTTGATGTTTAGCCAGTCTAGGAGAAACAATCAAAGAAATGTCTACTTTGGTTTTCCCAATACTAGATTTGCTCTACATATAAAATCCTTATTAAAAGGTATGGGTATATGGAAGCATGAATGTTGAAGACTGACCAGTTTATTGTCTCTCCCTACATTGTGATAGGATTAAATTATTACCTCCATTCTGAAAACATTACAAAGAAGAATTTAGAAATAGGAGACAACAGATGTAGAAGATGGTAGGATACTGAGCAGCAGAGAAAAAGCCTCTCCAATACATGAAATGCAGATGCTGAAATGTAGTAATGTAAGGAAGACAGGGAAGAGGGAAATAGGTCCCTGGGACCTAGCAAGGATCTGAAGTGAGAATTAGAAATCAGAGAAAGAGTGAAGTGGGGGACCACAAAGCAGAAGAGGGAGGTGGCAAGTGGTGCTTTTTCCTTGACTCTTGCCTGGAAGCATGGGAGAGATGGCTTGAACCTGCAGAGGCCTGGTGACTACTGGTGACCCCAAAGGCCTCCATATAAAATACACCAGTGAAACAGAGCAGTGGTGCTGTGGACTGCAGTGGCGAGTGAGTTATTCAGGTTCAGATGCACCCCTCCCCCATAAAAGAGGGTGATTAGCTGGTAGCCATTTCGGGAAGGGACCAGCAGAAGTAGAACTCAGAGCAGCTCTAGGTTGCATTTATCTAGCAGCTTCAAGTGTCAGTGTGACGCATAACCAGATTCAAGTCGTTAGGAGGTCAGGGAGCTGTGTTCAAGCCAGCAGAGAGTGGAGTTGAAGCCCAAGCCAGCAGAAGACACTCAGAGTTTTGCAGGCTGAAAAACTCTGGTCCCAGATGCACAGCCCCAAACCAGAAGCAGCAAAAACTTCAGTGGAACTAAAGGCCCAGGTTTTCTGGAACCATCCACCACTGCCATAATTCTACTGCTGGCTTGTGGGAAAAATCAACATAGATCTGGGCTCTGTCTGCCTCCTTCATCAACCAGTGACAGCAGACATGACAACTGGTGGTCGTCTTGTAACATCCAGATGAACTGAATCAGCATTGTGCTGGGTGTGGAAGGCCTACCTCAGGATTGTTGCCAACATAAAAAGGAGAATGGAGAGGAAGAATTAGGGGCTATTGTTTCTCCTGGAGAAGTGTGTCACACTGGCTTTCCTGATATGAACTCAGCTGTTCTCATCACCAGAGGATCTTGGGACCTCACTGCTGCTGAGGATGGCTCTGGTACTTTTCAGGTCAATGTGGTCCTTACTTTGAGTGTTGCTTCCTGGCTCCAATGAAGATCCCTCAGCCTGCTGGCACAGATCCTTTATCCCGCTGGCATGGACTTTCTAGCTTATCCCACCAACCTTTGGACCTTCCCAGCACAGATCCATGAAACAGACTTGGATGAGACATGGTCACATGCTCTAGGCCTTCAGCTGGACCCATACACAGCATTGCCATGGGATCCAGGCCCTCAATTGGACTTCTGAGTGTTTAGTGTGTGGCCAGACTTCCTGCACTCTTTTGTATTTGATTATTTGGGTGACTATTATAAAATAATCCTATAAATTTGGTATTCTGTATTAAATTTTTTTGCAACCCCTGACTACAACTCTCATAAAAGGAACAATTCAATAGGAAGTGATCACAATTTTATACCAACTACAAGTGCATCAACTATATAGAACAGATATTAACAGACATGAAAAATCAAATAAATACCAATACATTTGTAAAGGGAGCTCTCAATACCCCACTGTCATAAATAGGTAGATCAACTAGATAAAAGAATCAACAAAGAATACCAGAACTGCATATCACAGTGATATATGTGTACCCATGTTCATAGCAGCACAATTTGTAATAGCTAAATCTTAGAAACAACCAAGATGCCCAACAACTGCAGAGTGGATGAAAAAGATGTGGTATTTTTACACAATGGAATATTACTCAGCTATAAAAAAGGATGATCTTGAGGCCTTCATAGGGAAATGGAGACAACTTGAGACTATCCTCACTAGTGAAATAAATTAAGAATCATATTTATAAATATCACATTGTGTCTCTAGTGTAAAAAGTAATAAGATCTGTAGGATTAATAAAATCCAAAATGCATAATTCCTACTATAAAAAAAAGAGGAAAAGAAAGTGCTCTAAAGGATATAACTGCATGTATGTTTAAGTGTGTAAGATAGATGACCATATTACTGTTTTGTTAGATTGTTGAGCAGAACTGTTAACAGTCTCACTGTTTGAATGTCTACCTTGTATGCTTTAATTTTGTAACTTGAACAACTATTTCCAATAATGAGAGTATGTCACTTATCAAATGGAGATTTCTTAGTGTTTTTTTGTTGTTGTTCTTTTATTTTTCCCTTGGAATTCTGCATTGTTGCTACCCTTTTTCTGTTTTGTTTGGTTGTTGTTTATTTTTCTCTTTAAATAAAATTTAAAAAAAAAAGAGATACCAGAACTGAACCAAATTTTTGAACAAATGAACTTAGTAGATGTCTACAGTGTGTCATTCCACATTAGAATATACATTTTTCTCAGGTGCACATGGAATGTTCTCCAGAATAAAGCATATATAGTTCACAGAACATGGTTAAGTAAATGCAGGGGAATTAAAATTATCTCATGCACATTATCAGAACAAAGCGAATGAAATTGGAAATCAATGTCAAAAGAAACCATAGAAACTTCATAAACATATGGAAATTAACACCCTCTTGAATAACCAATAGATATCAGAGGAAATTAAAGAAGAAACCAGACAATTCTATAAATAAATGATAATGCCAGTATAACATAGTGGATCTTATGGGAATCAGTGAAAACAGCCCTATAAGAGAAATTCATAGTGGTAAAGTTCTGCATCAGAGAAACAGAACAAGCTCACATAAATAACAGAATAAGCTCTTTCAGATTATCATTGTAGAAAATCATCTGGAGGACCAGTGTTTCATAGAAAACACATTATACGGTGAAGCTCAGGCTATACAAAAAGGTTGTCGTCTGGATTAACATCAATTTGATAGTAATAAATCACTATACTTTCTCTGTTTTGTGGCATTTTTCCGATATTTGCAAGGAGGTGTCTACAGATAAATGCATATGCAAATAATGTGGATTCACTAAGCCTACAGGAGTTCACTATATGGTCTTTTACCATGAGAGATCAATTCGGTGGCCAAACATCCCAAATGTGTTCTGAGTCAGTGTATTAGAGATGACTGGAGAGACTATATCCCAAATCATTTTATCCCCCACACCTTTATCTTGTTAATTTAGAGGAAATAATGTCATTACTTACCATTGCCCAATTCCCAAGAAATGTTGTACTTTTTGCTGGCACTGTACTTCAATAGACTCAGAGCACTAGAACTGTTCCAGGAGTTATTGGGATTACGTCGCAGTGCATTTAGAGCAAAGATCAAGTGGAGTCCAGAGCAATCAGCAAAGTTATAAAGTTTATCTAGAGACCTGGCTGGGAAGAAGCAGAGAAAGGCTTGTAACTTTTAAATCAATATTACAGCAAAGAGAAAATATTAGCTACAATAAAAAATCACCCTGTGAACTTTCTGCTAACAAAGAATCACACAATTAGATTTCAAAGAGGGATTATCTTTTGGTCTGAGATGCATTTCAAAGTAATTTTAGAAAGCACACATAAGGGGTTGGAGGTATAGCTCATCGATAATGTACTTGCTAGCAGGCACAAAGCATTGTATTTGATCCCTAGCATTGGTTAATTTAAAAAAAGGCAGTATGCAGAATTCCAGGCAAATGTTGCAAAATGGTGAAAATATCACACCTACAGTGTAATTTATTCGTTAACAACAGTTAACTACTGATGTTTAATATGAAAAGACTCCACAGAGTAGTTGGATTTCTAACTTTGCTGGAAAAAATGTCAAGACCTGGGACTGTTGGGTCTATTTTCTTGCATGACATGACAGAAGTCAAGAAATCAAGAAAGATGACTGACAAGTGAGTCTTAGAAAATAAGTCAGCCTACTGGAACTTTCAAAATATATCACTGGAGTCCTCAATTCTAGTATTTTTGAGAATGGAAATACCATCACTAAGAATCAGCTCATTGTTGGGTTGATCAGAGATCTCATTAACTCTAAAATCATGTTTTTCACACCATCCTGTTTTTTTTCATTTCTGTTGCCACCATTCTTGTCTGGATCTCATTTCCACTTAACATAAATTATTATAATGTCTGCACTTGCCTGTCTGCTTCCAAACTCTTCCATTCCTTCAATGTATTTTCCCTTAGTCTCATCATCTACATTCATTCTTCAAAGTCTTAAGAGTTTCAAGACCATTTTCTTCCTTAATTCAAGGCATCTACAATTCACCCATGCACCCCACTCCCAACTTCAGGCCTATTTCTTCAGAGCTTTGCCTGTGTCAGTTCTATTGACTATAGAACTTTCTGCCTCATTGAACTTTGCTCTAATTTGTTTCATGTGGTGTACCCGTACTCCTGTTTTACACTTGTCCATGCTTTATTTGTCCTTTTAGGCAGGGTATCCTTATGGATAATATACCTTATGGATAATGTTGAGGTGATATATAGTTGTAAGTTGTAAACATTATAATTATTAATATACTTATATACTGAGGTCACATTATCCAAGTAGTCATTATCCATGTCCCTAAAGCAGAGTTTCTCAAATGGGGTTCTATGATACACTAGGGTTCCTCAAGTGGTCACTCAAAGTTTTGCAAAAAATGATGCAGCATGACAAAAGATGCCTCATGAACAATTTTGTTATACATATTTAGTACTTTAAAGTAAAATGATAATAATTAAATTTAAAACATTATCAGTTTTTGAAGTGACATATAGTAAGGCTGCCATTTTCACTTTCTTACATGTGTGCAAAATAATCTTTTAAGAAGCAACAAGAACAAGATTGAAAGTAAAATCCATGTGACTATCTCATATTCTACCCAGAATTACATTAGGCAAAAAGAGGGCACAAGTTTTATATTAAAGAAACAAACTTATTTAAATTCCAAATAACAAAACTGATATTCATTTATAGACATATTAAAGTGATCACAAAATGAACACATGAATATAATAATGATTATGTAGATGCCACTCAGTAAGAAATGACATTTTTAAAAGTCTCCTGTAAATCATATCTTAGGCTACAATTTCATTAATATTGCTTTGCTCTACAGTTTTAGTCAATTTATATTCAACAGCATTAATACATTTTAATGTATAGAACATTAACTAAATACATAACCTTTATTTAAATTATACCTAAAAAGTTTACCTTTAGAAAATTATATCTGATTTTGACTGAAACCAGTTAGTTGACAAAAACTCCTTGTATTGGCCAGAGATTCAGCTCAGCGGTGTAAGTGCCTACCTGGCAAGCATGGGAGTTCGATCCCCTGTACCAAAAATAAATCAAATAAACCGTTCAAATTCGTGACCAAGGACAAAACAATGTTAATTTTAAGAAAGAAAATTAAGTGCTTTTTTTTTCTCTGCACGAATGGTTATCCCAACAGTTGCTTTTAGTTTTAAATAGAAGTGAGATAGGAGGTTAGGTTGTGGCTTGCTGGGGAAGTAGGTATGATCTATTAATTACAAGATCCCAGAACACATGCACAGAACAGTTCCCAAATCCCTGCACGTGAACTTCTTGCAGGAGTTTAGCAGGTTTTCAATAGGATGCCCTGGACCTGATGTTAATTTGAGATGTGAGATCCCAGAACTGCCTCTCAGGACCCACATACAGACATTCTCATGGGTTACCTTGAGATTTAAAGAGCATAAGAGGACACAGACACCCAGAGTTTGTTATCATGGCTTCCTCATCATAGCTCTTGCTGTATCTTCCAGGGTGTACTTCTATCTTGTGTGAAACTCTTTTATTTGGCCCAAGCTCACTTTGCAGAGCCAGTTTCTCCCTTACTTGTTACTTTTACTTTTTAAATGAACTTTGTCACTGCTTTTTGATTCTTTCTTTCATTTCTTTGTTTGAGATGTGAAGAACCTGGGATATAATTTCAGAAGGAGAAACAAGCTCAAAGGCTGGTAACACCTGTTTTTTTTTTTTTTTTTTTGAGACAGGTTTTTGCTGTGTAGCCCAGGCTGGCCTTGAACACACAGTGATTCTCCTGTCTCAGCCTCTTAAGTGCTGGGATTACAGGTGTGTGTCTGGGTTCAGTAATGTTTACTTGGCAAGCCACTTTTAAAAGGAGCAACCCAATTACATTTTGGTATAGCCAGCCATGATTAAAACTCAGGCACTGCAGAGCAACATAAGGCCTATGCTGTGAAAAATTTGTTTCCCTTTGAGAGACTGTTTTACTTGTGTTTGTTTGTTACTCTCTTCTTCTTCTTCCTCTTCTTCTTCTTCTTCTTCTTCTTCTTCTTCTTCTTCTTCTTCTTCTTCTTCTTCTTCTTCTTCTTCTTCCTCTTCTTCTTCTAGATGTTAACCTGATCTCTGTTTACTCTAGTTTTGTAAATGGCTTTTTTACCCGCATGATTTGTGTTTTGGTGCAATGCTAGGATTAAGGTTGCCCCTTCCTGAGTGTTTCTTTCTCAATTTGTGTGATTCTGGGACTAAGGGTGAAACACTGGCATTAAGGATAAATAGGCTTAGAGCCTGCATAGAATCATGTTGCTAGTAGTGTATTTACATCAATGGCCACCAAATTCATCTTTTCTTTCTTTCTTCTTTTCTTTCTTTTCATTTTCATTTTCTTTTCTTTTCTCCTAATTGACCTTATAAGCTAAGCCTCTGATTTTGGAGAACAAAAGGGAGGAATTTCTTTTCATTTTGAATTATTTTAATTGACACTGCAGCTCTTCCCCACATGGAAGAGGAAAAAATGTGTGCTCTAAAAGGAAATACCCAAAGGTTTTGCAGAAGGAAGGCAATGGCTGGAAGGGCCTGTTTGAACCAGGTTAACTCACTCACTTCCTCTCTGTTTTAAATCTTTCTAAAACTATAGCATTCTGACTGAATTTCTTTAAGTAAAGCTAATTTAAAATCCTATGTCTGTTGATCTGAGCCTTTAAAAGTTAATTAAAGAGACATTGATTATACAAAATCAAAACCATCCCTGTTCTTAGCCTTTTTACTATTGGAATAGTTATAGTAGACAGTTTTCCTAATTGGCTCCTTTTGGGCTAACTAGTCTTCGAGTGTGGTAGATTAACAACTGGTGAGCAATTTGTAACATCCAGCTGAACTGAATCAGTGTGCTTCGGGTATGATGGCCCACCTGAGGATTGTTGCCAACAACATAAAAAGGAGAACTGGAGAGAAAGATGTGGTGGTGTTTGCTCTTCTGGTGCTGTTAGTTCTCCTGGAGGAGCTTGTCTTGCTGGCTTTCCTGTTATGAACTTGGCAGTTATCATCATCGGAGGAGTTTGAGAACTTGCTGTTGCTAAGGATACGTGTAGTACTTTTCAGGGGAGCTCTGTCTTTACTTTAGCATTGCTTCCTGGCTCAAGAGGGTAAGATAGTATGTTGTTCAGTCTCCTGGAGAAGCCTGTCATGCTACCTTCCTCATATGAACTTGGCTGTTTTCATTGTGGGAGAAGCTCAGGACCTCGATGAGGATAGCTGTGGTACTTTTTGGAGGAGCTCTGATTCTTTGAGCATTACTTCCTGGCTCCAGTGCAGACCCCTCAGTCTACTGTCACAGATCTTTCATCCCACTGGCATAGACTTTCTAGCTTCCACCAGTGATCTTTTTGCCTTCTCAATGCAGATCTGTGAATCGGGCTTGCATGAGACATTGTCATGCCCTCAGCTGGATTCTTTGGGTCTTCAGTGTGTGGACAGATTTCTTGCACTCTTTTGTATTTGACTCTTTGGGTGACTATTATTATAAAATAATACTATAATTTATGTGTCCTGAATTAAATTGTGATGGAAATGGAAGGGCTCCTTCCAAGTGATCTTGCCGCACTCACTGTGGTGAAGATGACAGAGAAAGATAATTGGATTCACCTTTGTAGAATAAAGCTGGTCCCATGTGAATTGTCTGAAGAACAAGATCATCTGAAGGGAGAAACCTACTGCTGTGAATCTATGGAAGACTTTGGAATTTTCTTCAAAAATCAAGACTTCAGTGCTGTTAAAGGAAGCATGGAAATCTCACCTGCTCTTCTTGTTTGGGTCAATACTTACTTTTCATTGTCATTTTTACTTTGGGGAAGAGCCAGAAAATGCACAGTGCCAGTTCTGGTGAATACAGTGGGTGAGGACACAGCTTAATATTTTTACAGGTCTGAATTTCTGTTCAAAGTCACTCAGCAGCAGCAATCTCTATTTCTTTTTTTGATCACACCTCATAAAAACATCCAGGAAAGTGAAAGTCCAGAATTATTTTAGAAAGTAGCAAGAACAATGGAATAAATATCTTTGGGACAAGGGGGAGTATTTTGAGGAAGATTAATGGCAAGTTGTTCTTTTTCCATGATAAATTTCTCACCTTAAAAAATTGACAGTCATCTTTAAATTCTTCTTCTATAAAAATTATTGAACCAGAAAATATTTCTCTGGGAATTAAGCTGTATATTTCTCAGTAGTTCTGGCTTCAAATTTTGCTTCCTGAGTTCTATCAAAATGAGGTATTAAAGCTTCTTCATAATTCAATACTTAACATAGCTTCTCTAGTATTTACCCTATTCCATATAAGCCCATCTCTGTTACATACTTTTTTCTTATTGGATGTTGGATTGTGGGGGGGCGGGTTGAGTAGAGGGTGGTGTTAGGTAGCAGTTGACATCAAAATATTGAGGCTCTACATTTTGTTGTTCACATGACTTGATAATCTGTCAAATTGTTATGTGTTCACTATTAGAATTAGCATTATTGGAAGTATTTCTATTTTTGGAATCATGTTTAGGAGTACTTGGAACAATCTTCTTGGATTTCTGAGTTCTCTGATTTTTTTTCCCACATATCTGTCTACCTTTTGTCTTTCAGAAGTGTCAAGAAATTTAGAAATTCAGAACATCAATTACAAGAGATACTTAGATACATAGGAAAAGCTTTTTCTCTCTCTCCATGTAAAATTTTCAAGAGAAAAAAGTAGTCACATAGGTGTATTAAATTCCTTTTCATCAATTAAAAATATAATAAAATTGAAGTGAGTCTGTAAAACAAATTTAGGTTTCCGTGTGATACATACCTTTTCCTGGCCCAAAGATTCTCTCAAACTCTATAGTGTAATGAAATTTAGGGGATGTTGGAACGCCACATAAATTTTTGACAAATCACATTATTCAATGACTCTATGTTATTATAAGTTTCTATTTTTGTATGGAATATCTTTTCTCCTCTTTCTGCATTTTGCATAGCCTAGATCAGTGTTCTCTGACTCTCCAAGCAAATGACCTGGTGGTTCTCTCCTCTTGTCTTCTTGAGACCTTTATCTGTTTCTATTTTACAGCAACTGCCAATCATGCTATTATTGCTCAGTTCTGGCTTTCTCTCTAAAGGCAAATTGTAATATTTGCCAAAAGCAAAGGCACCATGTTTGCCTTTTTAAAAGCATAGAATTCAATGTCTAGTACAATACATTTTAAGAAATATGTGACCCACGCAAGTGCTATTTATGTCCATTCAATGTCAGTTGCAATTTGTTTGAATGCTAATTAACTATCATTATCCATCATAACATATTTCCTTTAGAGTATGTCTATTACTTCATGCTGTTAAATGTATTCAAATAATATATTCATTGCTTCTGTTCAATGGGTATAATACTGTTGTGGCATTGGTGAATATCCATTACAGACTATGAGAATAAGCCAGAGAGAAATGAGAGAAATAGAGTGAATGCAGAATGAGGCAAACTCTGAACCGTTACTGTCCCTTATAATACAGAGAGGAACCATGAGTTAATAAGGAACCACTTGAATTCCTGAAAACAACCAATAAGAGGATCACTTTATTTGAAGTTATTAAAAGACAATAGTTTAGAAATTGCCTAGAAGGAAAACAATCATTTCATAGTGAAGCTATCTCTAAATGGAGAACAAACTTTAGCAGGATGAGAAATATCTTCAGTTTAGTCAGAGAAATGAAACCTTAAGTGTGTTTTAAATAAATCAGGAGAAATATCTATGGTTTAATTGAAGCTACAGAAGGAGAATGAAATTTCAGAAATATCTGTATGTAACAACATTGTTGTATTAGTCAGGGTTTTACTAGAAAGAACAGATATAACACAAGATATACAGATGTAAAAGAAACAACAAGATTGGCTTATGATGGTCAGCCACAGAGTCAGAAGGGAAGCGTGCAGAGGGCATCTACACACTGGAGGCTGAAGGACTCAATCCAAGGTCTGGAGTTCACCTTAGTGTCTCCTGCAAGTCCACACCAGCAGGCTGATGGGTCTGTGACAGAAGGCTGAAGGTTCTACGATGGAAGGCTGAAGAGTCTATGTTGGAAAGCTGAAGAGTCCATGCCAGAAGCCAGGAGAGGAGGTCCAACCAAAGGCAAGACTGGAGCTTCTCCCAAGAATGGAATGCACTCGTCCTTCCTCCTTCCCTTTTACACCTCCAGGTGATGACCTACCCTAGGGTGGGTCTTCCACACCCTTGGGTGTAGAGTTGGTAAACCCATTTAGTTAAACTTCTAAATGTCTCAAGTGACACAATCAATCAACCACTACAATTGTCAAAAGACTCTGGGCTAAACAGTAATTGTTACATTAATCAACTTAAATATATTAAAGAGAAAATCAGTGAGTATAGCAAGGGCTTTAGATTCCATTAAAGAGGCTAATATTGCTTTTTAAAGACATGAACCCTTAAAAACAAGTTTTAAAAAATGTTAATAGTCGTTCTAAAGGATAGTTTGGGAATGTCTGTCAAAATTTTTAAATTCAGTCTTTTACATCAAGCAAGCTTACTTATTTTTAGATATTTTTCCAGCATAAATACTTTTGAGAGTTGTCCAAGATATATGAACAAAGAACATCATTCAAGTGATCTGTAATTGAAAACAGTAAGTTCTACTATTTCTCTGAAGATAATAATTTGTTTGCCACTACCTTTTCCCTGTACTGACTGTTTTTTCCAAGTTTTATTTTTTCCTGTTTGTATTTGTAAATATCTATGATTCTTGCATTCTACTTATAATTACAAGAATGACAATAAGTGAACAATTTATAAGATATGCAAATGTAATATTTGTGTGTGTGTGTGTATGTGTCTTCTTAACTAGTAGTCTTTACTATAAAATAGACTGGGTCAGGTGTTCCCCAATTTCTGTGACTTTTCTGTTAATTATGCTGTTTCTTCTAAATCTGGCCCAATCTTCAAAATTTGTGGACTTGGTGTGTCAATTTATCTCTTATCTGTTTACTTTGCAGATTTTAAAACATGGTTTTTGTGTTACTGCACTTACTTTCTTTGCTTGGTCACTGTTAAAAAATATTTTCAGTGTCAGTTAATGCAGATTCCAGGAAGCATAGAGGGAGACAAGTGAGCTAAGTTGTCATATTAAGCATGTGTCCTTCAGTTTTTTTTATCTGTAAGATCAGAGAGTTGGATATGACAATGTTTACAGCAACTCAATATTTATCCTTTTCTGATGAGCTTGACCAAATCAAGATAATTGTGTTTACAATAACTTTCTCTATCTCCTAATCTGTAATGTCTTTCTACAACATAAGTTTTCAATATTTAACCAATTACCATTTGATAAGCATTTGGGTATATATTAGTTATTGCCTTTAAAAAGTACTTTTTGAAAGGACTAGTGTAAACTCTGCAATTGGATTGGAATTAGAGATATAATTTATATTGTGTGTGTATATATATACACACAGATGGATACATATAGAAATATAGATATTAATATGCATGAATTTTCTATATTTTCTAGCATTTAAAAAATGCACAGGTAGAATAGATATAATGATAAAAAAACATTCCTAAAAACAATGAAATTCTAGTATTAGTGACCACACTGAACACCTAGGTCTTGGTTTCTCAAGTCTATTCTCTAATTAAAGAAACCAGAACTCCTTGGGAAAATGATTTCTGACAGGGCTAGTTTGGAGAAAATACAAACATAGCTAGGATAGTTTGTGGTATCAGAAAGAAAGTGCTTGAGGCATGATGGAAGTATGTCCACAAGAATGTAGGAGCCGCTCTGAAGGAACTTACTGCACCATGGTTAAAGTTAAGACAATTTGAACAACAAAATAAATTATGATATGCTTGAGTACATAGTGCCATCAAGGCACAAACTGCTGTTGGGCAATCACAGAGTGGGCACTGTGTTGTCTCTTCCCACCTCTCCCCAGACAATGTGTGCACCGATGCTTCTGTCTAGTCCAAGGCTCTTGCCAGCAGGAGGGTTTGTCTCAACAGAGCGCTGAAGAAATATTCATCACCTAACTCCCATTTCAGAGTGGCCATATAGTGGGTGCCGCATGCCAACTGCTGTATGTGCCATACCTGAGCCATGAGAGGAACCCTCTCCATACATGTCTTCTAGAGATACTGGGTCAATCCAACTCACCTAGAGCATTTGGTGTGCCAGAGTCATTAATTACAACCAAAGAAGCTACAGCAAGAGTACACTATGGTATCCAGCCACAAACAAAGTCAACAGTGCATACCATAGACACCTCAAGAAACACCTTCAAGAGAAAGCTATACTTTTACTATGAAAACCACCCATGAAAGTGATATAAATAACTAATCCACTAGATGTACAAGTCTCAACATAGGAACATACAAAAAAGTGAGTATCAAGATAGCATTATTCTTCCAAAAGAACACAATAACTCTCTAGTAATGAATCCCAAAGAAAATGATATTGATGAAATTCCTGATAAAGAGTTTAAAATAATAATTGTTAAGAAGCTCAGAGAGATTCAAGAAAACACAGACAGTTGTGAAAAACAAGGAAAATAATACCTCATATGAATTATAAATTTAATAAAGAGATATTTTGAAAAAGAACCAAGTAGAAATCTTGGAAATGAAGAGCTCCATTAGTCAAATTAAAAAAATAGCTCTAAACCTCTATAATAGACTAATTCATGTAGGAAAAAAATGTCTCTGAACATGAAGGCAGATCTTTTGAAATATCTGAGTTGGGTATAATGGAAAAGAATAAATACAGCCTTCAAAAGGCTTTTGGGACTCCATTATATATTCACATTTTTGGGATACTCAAAGGAGAAGAAGAAAAGACAGAAAACCAATTCAATAAAATAATACTTAATCTTCGAAACATTGGAAAAGACAAGGCATTCAAGTAAAAGAGGACCATAAGACCCCAAATAGACATAACAAAAAGATCTTCAACCTCATGTATTATAGTAAAACTGCCAAAAGTACCAGAGATAGAATTCTAAAAATTGCAACAGAAAAGCACTTAGTCACATTTAAGAGGAACCATCTGCCCTGAACTAACAGCAGATTTCTCAGCAGAAACCTTACATGCCAGAAAGGAATGGAAAAACCATGTTTGAAAGAAAATAACTCAATTAAAGTACTATATCCAGCAAAGCTTTCCATCAAAAATGAAGAATACATAATTTGTAATAGAAGCAAAAATGGAAAGATATCATCACCACCAGAATAGCTTTATAGAAAGTCACTTAAAGAGTTCTATATCCAGAAGCAAAAGAGATAATGATCATCATATAAACATGAAAAGGTATAAAACTCATTAGAACAGGTACAAAAAAGAAAAAATTGAAATAAGTAAATCTTATCAATACAATAAACCAACAAACCACAAAGATAATCAGCAATACAGAAATACTAAAATGATATTGGATGCAAATAGAAGAAACTGAACAAAATAACAGGAATAAATTCTTACACTTCTATAATAATCATAAATCTAAATGTACTAATTTCCCCAATTAAAAGATACAGATTGGCTGAATGGATATTTTAAAAAAAGGACAATATGGTACCCTCAAGAAAGTTGTTTCACCAGTAAAGATATGAATAGGATTAAAGCAGAACAGAGAAAGATATTCCTTGAAAAACACAAAACAAAACAAAAATCAAAAGTGAGCAGGAATAGTGATTCTTATTTCAAACAGAACAAAATTAAAGATAAAACTTTTTCTCTTTACTGAGAAAAAGAGGGTCATGTATAACAAGCAAGGGACCAATTGAAGAAGACATAACACTTGTAAATCTGTGTAAACTAATGTTGGAGCATCACTTTTATAAAACAAACACTCTTAAAGGGAAGGGGAGAAATGGGTTCTAATACAATAATAGTGGGAGTATGTCATCAACAGACTGATCATTCAGAAAAAATAACTAAAAAGTTAAACTGTAAAACACACCTAATGAACCTAATAGAGGTTTAACGAACATTTCATCCAAAAACTGTAGAATATTCAATATTTTCTTTACCACTTATTTTCTAGAATAGACCATATGTTAGATAACACAGCAGTTTCAAAAAATTTTTTTAAAATGTCATCATGTATCTTGTCTGGCCACAGTGGACAAAAACCAAAGAGAATGTAATAGTTTCTTAAAGCAAATTACAATGTAATCAACACACCACAATTTACTGGATATACCAAAACAATACTAAAAGGGGAGTTTACTGTAATAAATGCCTATCCCAAATGAACAGAGGGGGATTTCAAATAAACAACATAGTGACACCTCATGGACCTATAAAAAGAAGAAAAAAACAAACTCAAAGTTAATAGAAGAAATAAGAAAGATTAGAACAAAAAGACAAAATGTCAACAATACAGTTTTTGTTAGAAAAATGAAATCAAGAAAACCTTAGCTAGACTAAGAAAAATAAGATGCAAATAAATGAAATCTGAAATTAAAAGGGAAACATTTCAGCTGATATTACAGAACAACTAAAATCACTAGAGATTGGTAGAAAGATCACTAGAGATTGTATGCCAGCAAATTGGTGATAACTTTATATATATATATATATATATATATATATATATAGTAAATTATATATATCTTACATAATTGAACCATATATATGTATATATATGAACCATATATATATAAAGTAAATTATATATATCTTACATAATTGAACCATATATATGTATATATATGAACCATATATATATAAAGTAAATTATGTATATCTTACATAACTGAACCATAAAGACACAAAAAACTTAGACCAATAAATTATCAGTTACAGATTTTCTCAACAAAAAAAAAATCCAGAATTGCTGTCATCAGTGGCAAACTCTATGAAACTTTTAAAGAATTACCGCCAATTATTCTCAAACCTTTACAAAAGAAAGATAAGGAACCCTTCCAAATGCACATCTGTGAGAATTCCATCTTGTTGCTGTTGTTCTGGAAATCAAACTGAGGACCTTGTGCCTGCCAGGCCTGCACTTACACTGCTGAGTTACATTGCTGGCCTTGTGAGGCTACTCTTACCCAAATGCCAAAATCAAACAAGTCATAACAAAAAGCAAACTATGTTCCAATATTTCTCATGTATATATATATAAACATCTTCAATATAATACTACTATATTAAGTTCAATAGCACATCCAAAATATTATTCACCAAGATAAGTTTATCCCAGGAATACACAGATGACAGACTACAAACCAATTAATATTATAAGTTATATCAGTGGAATGAAGGATGGAAATCATATGATTGCCTTAATAACTGCAGATAAAGTACCTTATAAAGTTCAATATCCTTTCATAATTAAAAATAAAAGCTTAAAGCCAGATGTGATGGTGTATGCCTATGATCCCAGTACTCAGAAGGCTGAGGCATGAAGATTGACAAGAGTTTGAGGTCATCTTGGGCTACATGGTGAACTCAAGGCCAGTCTGAACTACAGTGAGATCTTGTCTCAAAATAAATAAATAAATAAATACTTAACAAATTGGTTATATAAAGATCATACCTCAATGTAATGAAGACTGTATGTAACAAATTCAAAAGCAGTATCATACAAAGTGAGGAAAGTCTAAAAACATCTCTAATGTCTTGAAAAAGACATGGGTGTCCACTTTTACCACTTTTATTAAACATAGTACCAGAAGTTTAGACAGAGAAATTAGACAACATAAATAAATAAAAGGCAGACAAATAGGAAGGAAGTAGAAATATCCCTCTTTGTAGATATGATTCTGTGTATAGAGAATCTAAAAACTCCACCTAAAGAGTATTGAAACTGAAAAATAAACTCAATAATGTTGCAGCATGACAGTTACTTTCCTCTCATTGTGGAGACCAAACACCTGACATCCAAAACTAAAGGAGAAAAGCTTTATTTAGCTCCTAGTGTGTAGAGGTTTCAGTCCTTAATCTGCTGGCTCCAAGGCAGAGTGGCTCCTAGCAGAGGGGCAAATGTTCATGGTGGTGGAAGACACCAAAGGCAAGGAAACAGAGAGATTGAGAGACAGACTGAGAGACAGATTGAGAGCGAGAGCGAGAGTGAGAGCGAGAGCGAGAGCGAGAGAGAGAGAGAGAGAACTACCCACCCTTGGTCTGTGTAGCACTCACACTCTTAATCCCAGCTAGAACTTCGCCCAACTAATTCATTCACACATCCCCAGCATCACACTCTATCTAGATTCAGCCATCTCTGAAAAAGTACTATGACTACCTCAGGCCTTAGGGGGCCATCTGGACACATAAAACAGGATAAAAAAACAACATATGAAAGTTAGAAATATACTTATACACTAGTCACAAAATTGTTGACAGCTATTTGATACACAATAGCTACAGGAAAAAGGTAGCACATGCCTGTAATTTCAGTTACTCAGGAGGCTGCAGCAAAAAAATCACAAATTAAAGGCTAGTAGAGAAATTTAGTGAGGTCCTGTCTCAAAATTAAAAAAAAAAAGATTTTAAAGTACTTGGATATGTCTCTGTGGTAGGATATTTGCCTAGTATTTGAAAGGTCCTAAATTTGATATCCAATACTCCCACCCTGAGAAAATTACCTAAGAATAAATTTATTTTTTAAAATTTTATTTAAAAAGAAAACAAAAAAAAAACCAAATAAAATAGAAAAAAGGGTAGCAACAATACAAAATTCCAAGGGAATAAAAGAAAAGAACAAAAAATACTAAGAAATCATTATTTGATAACTTACATAGTGTCATCTTGGAAACAGTTGTTCAAGTTACAAAGTTAAAACATACAAAGTAGACATTCAAACAGTGAGACTGTTAATAGTTCTGTTCTATGACCTAACAAAAACAGTAATATGGTCATTCATCTTACACACTTAAACATACATGCAATTATATCCTTTAGAGCACTTCCTTTTCCTCTCTTTTTTACAGTAGCAATTCCTCATTTTGGGTTTTATTACTCCTACAGTTCTTATTACTTTTTACACTAGAGACACAATGTAATATTTATACATATGATTCTTATATATTTCACTAATGAGGATAGTCTCAAGTTGTCTCCATTTTCCCATGAAGGCCTCAAGATCATCCCTCTTCATAGCTGACTAATACTCCATTGCATAAAAATACCACGTCTTTTTCATCCACTCTGCGGTTGATGGACGTCTTGGTTGTTTCCAAGATTTAGCTATTACAAATTGTGCTGCTATGAACCTGGGTGCACATATATCACTGTGATATGACCTTTTCAGTTTTTCTGGGAAAATACCCAGGAGGGGAAGAGCTGGGTTGAATGGAGCTTCCACTCCTAGTCTTCTGAGAATTCTCCATACTGATTTCCATAGTGGTTGCACCAGTCTGCACTCCCACCAACAGTGGAGCAGCTTTCCTTTTTCCCCACAGCCTTGCCAACATTTCTTAGCAGTTGATTTCTTGATGGCAGCTATTCTTTCCGGAGTGAGATGAAATCTCAATGTTGTTTAATTTGCATTTCTTGAATGACCAGTGATGTGAACATTTCTTCATGTATTTATTTGCCATTTGTATATCTTTATCTGAGAACTGAGTGTTCATCTCATGCCCATTTTTGGAGAGGGTCTTTGAATTTGAGAGGCTTGATGTTTTTCAATTCTTTATATATTCTTGATATAATGCCTTTGTCTGAGGGGTTGCTGGCTAAAATTCTTTTCCATTCTGTGGGTTTTCTTTTTACTCTGCTGGTGATTTCTTTTGAAGTACAGAAACTTTTCAATAATATGAGATCCCAGTTGTTGATTCTCTGAAGTGTTTCCTGTGCAGTTTGCATTTCGTTCATGAATTCTCTGCCTACCCCTATGTCTCCAAGGCTTCTACCTACCTTATCTTCCAGTAGATTTAGTGTTTCTGTTTTAATGTTTAGGTCTTTGATCCATTTAGACTTTAGTTTTGTGCATGGTGATAGGCATGGATCTAGTTTCAGTCTTCTGCATGTGGAGAGCCAATTTTTCCAACACATTTATTAAAGATGCTATCCTTCTTCCAGTGAACATGTTTAGCATCCTTGTCAAACATCGGGTGGCTGAATGTCTTTGTACTTATACTTGCATCTTATAATCTATTCCATTGGTCCTCAGGTCTATTTCTTTGCCAGTACCTTGCTGATTTTATCACTGTGGCTTGGTAATACAGTTTAAAGTCAGGAATTGAGATGCCTCCTGCCTTGTTTTAATTGCCCAGAATTGCCTTTGCTATTCTAGGTTTCTTCTGTTTCCAAATGAATTTTGGGAGTGTTTTCTCTAGATCTGTGAGGTATGTCAATGCTATTTTGATTGGGATTGCATTAAATCTGTATAGTAATTTTGGGAGAATGGCCATTTTCACAATGTTGTTTCTTCCTAGCCAAGAGCAAGGAATATCCTTCAATTTTCTAATATCCTCTTCAATATCCTTTTTTAGCATAGTATAATTTTCAGCATATAGGTTATTTACATTTTGAGTTAGGTTGATTCCTAAGTATTTCATATTTTTAGATGTTATTGTGAAGGGTGATATTTCCATAATTTCTCTCTCAGTGTGTTTGTGTACAGGAATGCTATTGATTTTTGAGCATTGACTCTGTAGCCAGCTACGCTGCTGAATTTGTTTATTACCTCTAGCAGTCTTTTAATGGAGTTTTTGGGGTCTTCTGTGTAGAGTATCATGTCATCTGCAAATAGTGATAACTAACTTCTTCCTTTCCTTTCTTTATTCCTTTTATTTCTCTCTCTTGTCTGATTGCCCTGGCTAGTGTTTCCAGAACTATATTGAAAAGGAGTGGTGATAGTGGACATCCTTGTCTTGTTCCTGATTTTAGAGTGAAAGCTTTCAGTGTTTGTCCATTTAGTATAATAGTGGCTGTTGGTTTGGCATAGATAGCCTTTATAAGGTTGAGGTAGACACCGTGTATTCCAAGTTTCTGAAGGGTTTTTATCATGAACATATGTTGGACTTTATCAAAAGCTTTTTCTGCATCTATTGAGATGACCGTGTGGTTTTTGTTTTTGGCTCTGTTGATATGGTGAACCACATTTATTGATTTGTGTATGTTAAACCATCTCTGCATTCCTGGAATGAACCCCACTTGGTCATGATGTATAATCTTCTTGATGATTTGCTGCATTCTGTTTGCCAGTATTTTATTGAGAATCTTTGCATTTATGTTCATTAGTGAGGTTGGCCTATAGTTCTCCTTTTTGGTTGGGTCTTTCTCTGGTTTTCGTATGAGAGTTATGCTTGCCTCTAGGAATGATTTAGGGAGGACTGCTTTCTTTTCAATTTCATTGAAGAGTTTAAGGAGTCTTGGCATCAAATCTGCTCTAAATTTCTTGTAGAATTCAGCTGTGAATCCATCAGGACCTGGACTTTTCTTGTTGGTAAGTTTTTTATTATATTTTCAATTTCAATAGCTCATACTGGATTATTCAAAATTGCTATATCTTCTTGGTTGAGTTTTGGTAGTTATTATGTTTCTAGAAATCTGTCCATTTCCTCTGTGTTTTCCTCTCTGAGTAGAGATTCTTAAAGTAGGTGTTCATGGTCTTTTGAATTTCCATGGGATGTGTAGTAATTTCCCCCCTTTCAGTCCTTATTGCGTGAATTTGTGTTTTTTCTTTCTTTTTCTTTATAAGGTTAGCTAGAGGTTTGTCAATTTTGTTTATTCTCTCAAAAACCAGCTTTTTGATTAATTCTTTGTATTGTTTTTTAGTTTCAACTGCATTGATTTCTACTCTAATCCTTTCTATTTCCTCTCTTCTATGAGCTTTGGGTTTAACTTGCTCTTCTTTTTCTAGTAGCTTGAGATGATGCATTAGGTTGTTTATTTGTGCTCATTCTATTTTCTTAATATGACTACTTATAGCTATATATTTCCCCTTAAGACCACTTTCATTGCATCCCACAGATTACAATAGGTTGTTTCCACATTTTCATTAAATTGTAGGCATTGCTTTATTTCTTCCTTAATTTCATCAGTAGCCAACCGGTTGTTTAAAAGGTTGTTATTTAATTTCCTTGTATGCATGCATGCATGCAGGTTTTGCAATTTCTTTTGCCATTAATTTCTAATTTCAGTGTGCTATGGCCAGATAGTATGATGGGATAATTTCAATACCCTTGCATTTACTTAAGAATGTTTTATAGGTAATATATGGTCTATTTTGGAGAATGTCCCATGTGCAGCTGAGAAGAATGTGTATTCTGTTGTGGTTGGGTGGAACACTCTGTAAACATCTACTAAGTCCAGTTACTTGCAGGTATGATTCAGTTTTATTCTTTGCTGACTTTTTGTCTAGTTGATCTATCTCTTTGTGACAATGGGCTGTTAAGTTCCCATGTAATAATTGTGTTCTTGTGTATTTGCTTTTTTATGTCCTTTAATATCTGTGTTATATAGTTGGGTGCTCCTGTGTTTGGTGCATATATGTTTATAATTGTTATTCTTCCTCTTGAATTTTTTCCACTTAGGAGTATGTAGTGACCTTATTTGTGTCTTTTAATCATTTTATGTTTGAAGTTCACATTGTCTGCAAATAGAATAGTTTCCCATGCTTTTTTCTGGGTTCCTGTTGCATGGAATACTGTTTTCCATCCTTTGACTTATAATCTATGAGTTTCCTTTTGGGTCAGATGTGTTTCCTGTATACACCATATTGTGAGATCATGCTTCTTGATCCATTCTGTCAACCTATTTCTTTTGATAGTTGAATTGAGGCCATTTACATTTATGGATATCACTGATATGTACTGGCTCAACTTTACCATGTTATGTTCCAATAGTTTGCTTTCTGCTTTCCCCTTATTTAATTGCTTGTCCTACCTGGTGGTTTCTTTCTGTTGTTCTGGGGATTGTGGTCATTTTTATCTCTGTCTAGTATGTCTTTCAACACTCTTTCTAGGGTTGGTTTGGTGGACGTAAATTTCTTCAGTTGTTCTTTGTAATGGAAGTATCTTGTTTCTCTATTAAATTTGAATGAGTTTTGCTGGGTACATCAGTCTGGGTTGAAAGTTGTTTTCTTTCAGGGCTTAAAATATCTCATTCCAATCATGTCTTGACTTGAGGGTTTGTGCTGAAAAGTCTGCTATGGTTCTAATGGGCTTTCCTCGATAGGTGACCTGTGTTTTTTCTCTAACAGCTTTTAGTATTCTGTTTTTATGCTGTATGTCTGAGATCTTAATTATTATGTGTCTGGGTGTAGATTTATGTTGGTTGTGATTGGCATTTGTATGCCTCACTTAGCTGCATATCAGGTTTTTTTCCCCATATTTGGGAATTTTTCTCATATTATTTCTGTGAATATTTTACATATGTCATTTGTATTGACTCTAGCATCTTCACTAATGCCTATTAATCTTATATTGTTGCTCTTGGCATCATCTTGAAGGTTCTGGATTGTCATTTCATGTTGCTTTGTTATTTTTAAAAGTTCTATCCTTTCATGATCACTAGTTGCAATCCTGTCCTCAAGGCCTGAAATCCTATCCTCAGCTTCATTTAAATGGTTTTGCATGCTTTGAATAGCATTTTTTTTCTTGGATATCTCTTTCAGTTTGTTTCATGAATTCTGCTTGTTTGCTATATTGTTCATTCAAGGTTTCAATCAGTTTCCCATGTTCCTGTACTTTTTTCTCTATCTCTTCTTTAGCTGCACTCAACAACTCCTTTACTAAGGTTGTTAGTTCTATCTTTACCTGGGAGAGTACTGCTAATTTGATTTCCTCTATGGCCTCACAGAGTTATATTTTTATTTCATTCACTATACTTTCAGAGATTCCTGGTACATTACCTTTGGAGTCCTCTATTTCAATGTCTCCTGTACTTGCAACTGTTGGACTGGATGTTTGAGATTGCATTCTGCTTTTCGTTTTGCCATTTTCCTCTTTTGAGTTAGTGTTTGGTTCTTCAGATCTGCTACTGTCAACTGTTGGTAGTGTGTATCTTGGTGTCCTACTGTAAGGTTGATGTTTGTCCAGTTGCTGGGTCCCACAATGACTAGGTGAGCCAGTCACCTGACTCCTGCTGCAGGGCCTGTTGGGTGAGTCTTGTATTCTTCCTGGGCTGACAAGCCTAGTAGTATTGATATAGGTCATCTTTTAGTTCCTGCTAGTACTTTATCTTCAAGCTATTCCAGGTCATCAAATCTCCCTGTCTATAGTGTTTGTGTTGGCTGAGGCCCTACTGTGTCCCTATTGTGTGCCTGTGTGTCTCATAAGCCCTTTAGATTTTCTTCAACTTGAGGGAGTCCTTTTTGACACATTCCTTACTCTGCCTGATGTTTTCTGTGTGTAGGAAGGGGTCACCCTCACTCTTGTCAGACTTACCAAGGTTTTACAGTTAGTTGGAGGGAGCTTTACTACTGGTCCTATTTAGCTACTGTACACCTCTATTTTAGGGGCATACTCACCACGCTGACTGGAGCCAGCTTAGATCTTGTTATGGGGAGGCAGTCACTTAATCTCCCTTCAAGCTAGCACAGATAGTCCACTGTAGTCCAAAGTTCCTCTGGGCACAGAGTTCCAAGTTTGACTGGTGCACACTGGGATTCCGCCACTGCTGCTGCCTGGATGCATGCAGCCAGGGCCAAGGGTGAGTTCCCAGCCAGCTGGCTGCTTGGGGTTCGCTGAGCACAGTCTGGTTAGACCCGCTGATCCCTGTCGCGCACTTTGGGGTAGTATCAGACTCAGGGTGTGGTCTTACTGCCTGGGTGTAGAGTTCCAAGTTTGCCTGGTGCATGTTGGGGTTCCGCCTGCTGCTGGAGTGTGCACAGTCAGGGCCTAGGCTGGGCTCCCGGACCTGCTAGCTGCCTGGGGCTTTAAGAATAAATTTAATAAAAGGACTTAAAGAACCCTACAATGAAAATTACAAAATACTGATTAAATAAATTTACTAAAACAAATAAAACAGAAAGACTTCCCATGTTCATTATGGACTGGAAGAATCAATATTGTTAAAATGTCCATAGCACCCACAGCAATTTATATATTCAGTGCATTCTACCATCAAAATAGCAATGATATTCTGACAGAAATAGAAAAAAAATCCTTAAATTGATATGAAAGGACAAAACTCCAAATAGCCACAGCAATCTTAAATGATAAAAGAACAAAGTTGGAGAAATCAAAATACCTGATTTCAAGACATACAACAGAGCTAACCAAAACAATATGGCACTGGTACAAAAACAGAGGGATGTATCACAGAATAAATATCCCAGAAATAAACCCACACATCTATAGCCAACTGATTCTAGCCAAGGATATCAAAAATTATATCAGAGAAAGGACAGATTTTTCAATAAATGTTGCTAGAAAAATTGGACATCTATATGTCAAAGATTGAAACTTGACCCTTTATATCAACTCAATATGGATCAAAGGCCTGAATATGAGACCTGAAACTATGAAACCATTAGAAGAAAACAGTATCAACATTTCAAGGCATTAGTTTAAGCAATGATTTGGTAGGAGGAGGGCATTAGTATGATCCGAAACACACGGGTGGTAAAATGAACAAGATTACATCAAACTATAAAGCTTCTGCAGAGCACAGGAAACAATAGAGCAAAAACACAGCTTACAAAATGTGAGAAAATATTTGCCAAATATACATCTGATAAAACATTGACATGCAAAATAACAGGAACTCAAAAAACAAAACAAAAATCTCAATAAATTAAACAGCAAAAAACTGACAGAAACTTCACACAAGAAGAAACACAATGATTAACAAATGCAAGAAAAAATGCTGAACATCACTAGCTACCAGAAAAATGTAAATCAAAATGACAACAAGGTATCATTTCACTAAAATTAGAATGACTTAAAAAAGAAAACATAAATAAATGCTGGCAAGGATATAGAATAAAAAGAATTCTCATACATTGTTCAAGGGAATGGAAATTAGTAAAACCATTGTGAGGAGCAGTGTGAAACCCCCCCCAAACAAACACTAGATCTATCATATAATCCAGCTATCCCATATTTGTGTATATCTGAAGGAAATGAAATTAGCATGTCTGTGTTAATTACAGCACTATTCACAATAGCAGAATATGGAATGAACTATTTGTAAATTAAAGAATGTATTATATATAATATATGTATAATATATATGTATAACATTTATATAAAATATATATAATGTATAATGTTACACATTATATCTATATGGAGACAGAGACAGAGAAACAGAGACAGAGAAACAGAGACAGAGAGAAAGAGGAGAGAGAGACTGCTAAAAAAATGTATAAATACTTCAGTAGTTTGCCATAGTAAAAAATGTCTGGAAGATAATGGATATCACTATGAGCACATCTTGTAATTGCAGGGACCAAAGGTAACTTTTATTAATCTCATGATGTCTCAATAAATTTAGTATTAAAATATTTATATATGTTTTTCTTTTCCTGATGTACACATTTTGGGTGCAATCTTTTTTATATAATTTGACTATAAAAAAAGAACGATGAAACTGAAGGTCATTATGTTAAGCAAAATAATCCATATGCAGAAAGATAAATATCACATATTTTTTATCATGTGGAGGCTTTTTTAAAAAGTTGGCTTTAATGTAAAATAGTGCTTATGGTAGATTGGGATGGTAGGATGAGTAGACAAATGGAGGTTAAATTTGATTAGTGAATGCTGCATTCATGTTCTGAAATACCACGCTGAACCCCATTAATATGTACAATTAATAAACAATAAAATAACAGTATAATTTAAATAAATAAATAATGACATTGAGCTATAACCCTCAGAATAAAATGAATACTTGTATCATAAATATATGAGCAAATAGATGAAAATTTATACACAAAAGTAATTTTTAAAATAGTAAATACAAGAAAGAACATTTGTACTTATATGAGAAATATGATTTAACAATAACCACTACAGATAAGGAAAATGCAGAAGGTTCCACCATGGTCCTAGAAGCAGACATGTGCAAGGTAAACTCAGAGGAAGGGCACCAGAAAGCACAAGTACTCAGAAACAGGGTTACAAAGAGAGCCAGATATAAGAAGGCAACCCAAAGGAGAAAACTACCAGAGAGAGTCCAATATCAGAGCAACAGGGCTGCCCCTGGATTGTACAATCCCTTACACCCCAGGACCAGGGAGCACACCATCTTGGAAGAGGATCTAATGGTTTGAGGGAGATAGCAAGTACAACAGTGACAGCCAAGCCATTGAGATAGTTCTTCTTATATTCATTTTCCCCACTGGAAGAGGGGAGTTCAGAGTGAGATATTCCCAAATTTGTGCACCAAAGAAACTGAAAGTCAGAGAAACATCTGGAAGATGGTGACTGGGCTAGCAATGGTGGGCCTTTGAGAATGTAAATAAAAAGGGCATGCATGGTCCCAATTAGGGACCCAGATCCAAATACTGAGAGAACTGCAACTTAGGGACTTGCAGGTGTGCAGGAGTTATGACCAATGAGACCCTGGGGAGAAAATCAATTGCAGCAAAGCCAAAACAGTCACTCTCCTATTGTTCCCCCAAACACTGGAGAGTTCTATGCCTGCAAGATATCCTGCCCACTGTGTACCATTAAGAATACCTTCCCCCCAGCTCCAACCAAAAGCTGCTAAATACGAGGAGACTGAGGCACCACAGAGTTTATGGGCTGGATAGTGTTTTGTGGAATATGCAGAGAGAGACACCAGCCAAGGGCCATAGAGACACAGCTTAACCGTGGGACAAGGCATGGTACTCTCAGCCAAAGGAACGTACAGGAAAAAAAAAAAAAAAAGAAAGAAAGAAACACCCGCAGAAGTAGCGCTGGAGATTATCGCGACATGGAGAAAAGGTATCAGAGACCAGAAATCAAGGAGGCCATTTAAGAAATCAGCAAAAGTCTGGGTACTAGCCAAACCAATCAAACTGCAGCTTCTCCTTCTCTGACTCACAGGAAAGTATCTGATCATAAGACAAAGGTGAAAACCTCTGGCTAGCCATACATGCAAGAGTGAAACTGAAATATAGTTGGCTCTACAGATACTGAAAAAACTGATGGTTCTTTTTTTGCAACACCATGATCCATCTTACCAAAGTAGGTTGAAGAGGTGTTTATATACCAAAATGTAATCAAAGCAAGATCACATCACAAAGAAACATACACTAAAGAAGAGTCCATTCTAGCAAGAGCTTTTCTATTCCAATTAATCCTGAATCTTAAGCACACATACACAAACACAGATACACAGACACACACACACACACACACACACACACACACACCATGTGTGCACATGCACTTACACACACATCCCATGAGGAAACAAGGGAGAAAGATGCCTCTAAAAATTCTTAACTCCCCAAAAGCTAATATTATGTGGACAATAATGTGGAGGAAGTACAGAACCAAATAGCTAAGTTGTTTGAAGTGGTAAAAGAAAAAACAAATAGAACCATAAGCTATTCAGCGGTCTCAAAAATGATGTAACTAAATACATAAGAGGTTTAATTGATAAAATGATCAGTGAGCTTAAAGAAAACACAAACAAAAAGTTGAATGAGTTAACCAGGATAATGCAAGTTAGCATTATTAACATTTTAGTGAAGAGATAGAGACCATGAAAATATATGAAACAGAAATCAAGGATATAAAATGTTTTCTTGAAAGTATAAGCAATGGAAATGACCAGCATGAAAAGAGTGTTAGAACAAGAAGATAAGGTTGATGTAGCAGTTCAGATACTCAGTGATACCTTAAAAACAGCAGACCATAGAAACGGGAACCAGTAAAGGCTAACTGATGTAAAACATAAAAACTCATGAATTGTAAGATTTAAGACAAGAAAGTGGTATAAAGAGCATCAAAACTTTATTTGCAAAAATCATAGCAGAAATATTTCCAAGTTGAGGGACAGAATTCAACTTCCAGATTAATGATGTATATAGAACCACAGAGAGCCACTTTCAGAAACAGTATTTATATATGGCCCATGATTATTAAAATCTCAGAAGTCTAGCATGAAGACAAATAGTAAAAGCTGCTATAGAAAATCATAAACTAATTTATACCTGCAAACATATCAGAAAAACAGCAGATTTCTTAATATGGTTACAAGTTTTTCAAACAGTAAAAGAAAACAACTTTCAGGGCTGGGAATTTAGCTCAGTGGCATAAGTGCCTGCCTGGAGAACATGAGCTTATGAGTTTGATCCCTGGTATCGCCAAAAAGAAAAAAAAAAAAAAAAAGAAAGAAAGAAAACAACTTTCAACCCAGATCAACATATTCTACAGAATTAACATTTAAAATTGTTGGAGAAATAAAGCCTTTCCCTGACAAAGACCATCTTAAAGATATTATGACAAAACCAGCACTGCAGAAAATATTAAATAAAAAATAATAATGCAAGTCAATGTCCTAGGAAAAGTAACCTCAATCCAGATAGAAAAGAAATTCCAAAGATCAGATCAGAAATTAATGGAATTGGGAATAAATAAATTACAAGGATTACTAATTCAAAGAGTTGGTTCTTTGAAAAAAATAAACCAAATTTATAAATGCTTAACCAAACTTACCAGAAGAAAACAGAAGACTCATGGATTTGCCCATAGATGTATAGTAATAACAGAGCAATGTTGACTGAATATTCAAACATCTCAAGTCCTGTAACTCTATTAGATCTCTAGTTTTCTGCTTAGCTGTGTCTATGCTTCCCACACACACACACATATAAGACCCTTTACTGACCAGAGAAATCCTTTGATTTTCACCTTTACCCATTATTTGTTTGTTAAATGCTCTCCATTTCTTATTATTTTTCTTCAGAGCCTCAGTATAATTTTGTGTATACTGAAACTCTGCTTTCTTTGTAAATATTTCTTTCACATCTTTTAATCTCTGAATTATTGCAGCTACATCCCTCTACCTTTCTGTTCTCTCAGACCATCATCAATAATAAACTTAGTAAATAAGATGTCCCCTTTTGTAAAGAACTATATGGGCCTATTTATATATTCAGAATGACTTTCCTTTTGCCCGCTGGGTGGTTTGTGAAGCAGTCCAAGGTCTTACTACATAGTTTCTTGAACTATGTTCACTGTTAATTGCAGTAGTTTGAGTCTGTCAAGAATTGGATACTAAAATAGGATAGAGATTCAGTGAGGCTAGTGGAGAGCTGCTGAAGACGAAGAAAGCCTTTGGACTAGACTAATGTCTGTGGAAAGAGAAAAGAAAGGTGGATATTACAGGAGGAATCTTCGATTGCAGCATGGTTTAAAACTGTCAAGCTTGTGTAGAGGTACCCACCAAAGCTATCTCTAGCAACAGTCATACAACTTACTAGAACAAATGTGGCTTATTATATGTGGCCACCATGGGGATTGTGACATTAGTAGCTCAACACATTAGCAAAGATGGAAGAGTTAATGGCTATTAAAATTCCTAACTCCTCCAAATAGTACACTCATGTAGCACTGAAAGAGAGGAAAGAAAAAGCCACAAGTCTGAATTATTTAAAATGATATTTGGGAGATAACAAAACAGATCAATAAGACATTTGATAGAAGCTGAAAGTAATAAAATATGAGCAAAATAAAATGATCAGTAAGTCTAGAGAAGACACTAAAAAGATAAAAGGGTTAAACAAAACAATGAAAAAAAATACATGTCCATGATAGAAAAGAATTAGTGTCAAAAAAAGAAAAGAAAAAGAGTCCCAAGAGAAATTCAATAAATTAAAAATTCTATCTAAAACACAGACAACACAGAAAAATTCTATCTAAAACACAGAAGTGACCAATGTGAGGAGAGAATATCAGAATTAGAGAACAGGGTGGTTTTCAGTGACAAATCAATGAGAGATAAAAACAACAAGAGAACATGAAAAATGGCCCCAACAGATTTTAGATGATGCAAAGAAGACTAATCTAAAATTAATTGAAATAAGTGAAAAATCAGAAGACAGCACAGATGGCATAAAATAGGTTCAATGAAATGAGAAGAAAACTTTCTAAATAAATAACTTAACATACACAAAAAACCCAAATAGCCATGATCAGACAATAACCACTCCACGACACATCAGATTAAAAATCCTAGACACCAACACAAAAACAGAATATTTAAAATAGAGAAACACCAGTGAATCAATTATAAAGGAAAATTCATTATAATTACAACAGACTTTATTAACATAGGTGTAATCCTATATTCATACAAAGTGTACTTTGTATCAAAACTGATCAAAAGACCAAAAACAGTCACTACACTTTGGTTAAGGGAACGAACAATTTAATGGGAAGAAATAATAATTATTAACATATCCACTGAATAACAGCACACCCAACTTTACAAAACAGGTACGACTGGCTATAAAAGACCAGATAAGCCTAGACACTACTATATTTGTGGATCTCAACAACTGTCTATCACAAATAGACAAAAAAATCAACAAAGAAATATTAGCATTAAACAAAACCTTCAAACGGACTTAGTGAATATCTATAAACAATTCCACAAAATAACAGAATATACACTCAACAACATATGTAACTTTCTCCAAAATGGATCACATACTAGCCAATAAAGCAAGCTTAAGTAAATGTAAAAGAATTGAAATTATAGTATGCATATTATCAGACCATAGCACAATGAAACTAGAAATCCATGGCAAAAGAAAAATAACAAAATTATACAAATGCATGATAACTAAGCAATACATTCTTAAATGTACAATGGATTGTAGAAGAAACAAGAAAGAAATGAGACAGTTTCTAGTACTAAATGAAAAGGCCAGTACAACATTCCAGAATTTACAAGACAAAATGAAAACAGCCCTTACAGGAATGTGTGTAGTTATGAGTGCCCACATCATAAAAAGAGAAAAAGCCCCCATTCCAATAACCTAATGATGCACCCAAAAGTCCTAGAAAAATAAAAGTACTACAGACCCAAAGCTACTATCAGGAAGGAAATTGTAATGATCAGAGCAGAAATCAATGAAGTTGAGACTAAAAAATTTATCTAAAGAATTGATGAATTGAACAACTGGTTCTTCAAAAGAATAAACAAAATAAACTCTTTGTATTGTAGTCAGGGGTTGTGCAGAGAACAATTCGAATCAGGACATGGAGTTTATAATATTATTTTTATGATGGTCACCCAGAGTTAACACAAGTAAATGCAGGAAATGTATCCATAACACTGTAAAGACATAGAATATTAAGCCAAGGGCCTGAATCCCACAGCAATGTCCCACATGAGTCCAGATAAAAACCCAGAGCTCAAAACAATGCCTCCCATGAGTCCAACTGGAGGTCTAGAGCCCACAAGAAGGACTCACACCAGTCTCTTTTACGAAGGCCCAAAGGTCAGTGGTGGAAACTAGGAAGTCTATGCCAACAGGGTGAAGGAGCTGTGCTGATAGGCTGAGGGTTCTATGCTGGAGTCGAGAAATCACACTCACAGCAAACACCAGGACTGTCCTGAAAAGCACCACAGCCATCCTCAGAGACACGGAGGCCCCGAGCTCCTCCGACGACAAGCACAGTCAAGTACATGCCAGGAAGCCAGTGTGAAGAGTTCATCCTGGAGACCAAGCGGCACATGTCCTCCTCTCTGGAGCCAGGAAGCAATGCTTGATGTGAGGACTAGAGATTCTCTAGGAGAACCTAATGGCTCAAATAGCAACTCGTAGGAGACCTCACAATGCCTCAATGCAGTAATGCCTCAATGCAGTAATACCTCAATGCCCTAACGCCCTTCCTTCTCCTTCTCCACGTCTCCATGTATGCTGGCAAATTTCCTCAGGTGAAACATCTCTGCTCAGCACCATGCTGATGTAATTCAGCTGGCATTAAGTTGACCACAAGTTCTCAATCCATAACACTTAGCCAATCCAACAAAAAAGTAGATAAAGACCCAAATCAATGCAATTGGAAATAAAAAAGATGAAATCACAATGTATACTGTGTCTAAATAAAACAAAGATAATTAACAACTACTTTGCAAACTTGTACACAAATAAATTAGAGAATTCAGAAGAAATGGATAGATTCCTAGATCATGTGAATTAATAAAACTGAACCAAGAAGATTTAAAAACTCTGAATAATCTAATAACAGGCAATAAAATTAAAACAGTAATAAAAAATCTATCAAGTAAAGCCCAAGTCTGGATAAATTCATCATTAAATTCTATAAAAACTTCAGCAAAGTTCTCATGCCAATACTCCTCAAGCTTTTTAAGGAAATTAAAAAAGAATAAGTACTCTGTCCCAAAGTTATTTCTGGAAGATAGCATTATCTTGATTCCAAAACCAGCAAAGGATCAAATAAGACAGAGAGAGACAGAGACAGAGACAGAGGCAGAGAGAGGGAGAAACAGAGACAGAGACAGAGACAGAGACAGAGAGACAGAGAGAGATAGAAGAGAAACTATAGGCCAATCCTTTTTAATGTACATAGACCCAAAATCTTCCATAAGGTACTGGCAAACAGAATGCAACACATCATTAAAATGATCATATATCATGATCAAATAGGTTTCATCCCAAGGATCTAAGAATGGTTCAACATATGCAAATTAATAAATTCAATCCATTACATAAACAGAAGCAAGGACAAAAATTACATTATCATCTCAATAGACCCCAAAAATTTCTTGACAAAATTCAACATCTTTTATGAAAACACTGAAACAAATTAAACCTTATCTCAAGCTGATGAAATCTATTTATGACAAACCTACTGCCAACATTATATTAAATAATGCTATGGTTTGTGTCTAGATGTCCCCTACAGCCTCATGTGTTGTTAGGGGTTTTTCAGAGATGGCTGAATCTAGATTGTGTGATGGATTCATGGTGTAACACTGGGATTAAGGGAGGATGACTGCTAGATCAGTCTACTGATTGGATTGGCACCACCCTCATCCCAGTAGACTGGATAGAATGTAAAGGGTGAAAAGAGGTGCTCTCTCTCTCTCTCTCTCTCTCTCTTTTAATTATTTTATTTAAAGAGAAAACAAAACAAAACAAAACAGAATAAAGGGTAGCAACAATACAGAATTCTAAGGCAAAAAGGAAAAGAACAACAACAAAAAAAAACCTAAGAAATTATTACTTAACAAATTACATACTGACTTCTTGGAAATAGTTGTTCAAATTACAAAGTTAAAACATGTAAAGTAGACATTCAAACAGTGAGACTGTTAACAGTTCTGCTCCACAATCTGACAAAAACAGCAATATGGTCATCCATCTTACCCACTCAAATATACATGCAATTTTATCAAAAGGGTAAAATTAAAGGCAACAAAACAGAACAAAGCAGATCACAAGAAAGCAATGTAAGAGACATAAATTTCAAAGCTAGACCATCGGAGATATTCACACTCCATCACACTGACCCTTGTTTTCTTCCAAATAGTTGTCCAGATTGTCACATACAGGGAATTCACATGAAACAACCTAGTATGGAATTGATCTGAGCAGGACGAGGAGGGCATTTCATGTCTTCAAGACCAGACATTAGGAAAGCCAAGAATGGCTGTCATAGTGTCTCTCATTCTCCTCAAAACAGCTGTCCATACCTTAATGTGTGTTGAACTTAAACAAGGCAAAGCAAGCTAAGATCACTTTGAACAAAAAGAGATAGTTTTGCTGGACTTCACATCATGATCTTATGGAATCAGCACTTGGTATTGTAGTGTCTCTTTTTATTCAAAGTAGTTGTTCATTTCAACATGTGTTATATAGTTGGTTCTCATAAACTGTTTATAAGCTCTACACATGCATGAATCTCTACATATATATCTATCATTTCTGTATTAGCAGTAAAAACAAAACAAAGCAAGATAAAACAAAACAATTCCTAGAAAAGCACGAGGCAGAAAAGTCACATAAAACCACAATACAAGGTGATCTACAATGGTTACCATGATGTCTCCGCAGTGTATAACAACATTAATAAAAACAAAGCATTGGAGACATTATAAGACTTCAAAAGCAAGTAATAATCAAACCAGAGTGGGTATCTTAGTGAATCTTGTCATCTTTGGTGTAGTTGCCTATACTCTTAGACTTGATGCTATAAATCATAACAGATTTAAATAAAATCAATCAACAGAAAGTAGCAATCTAACAAACCAGATTCAAATAAGATCAGTCATAATAAGACAGTATAAGTTATAAAGAGCTTCAGATTAAGTTGATAGAAAAATTAGGGAGGATTACCATAATATGTCCTCTTATTTTTGGGATCGCTGACCATGTCCTCAAGTCTAGTGTAAGTAGACAAACTGGAACAGCATGTAATCCATCCAAGCAGAGTGGTTAGAATAATGTAAATTTTAAATCTTGTTACCCAATCAACAATATCCTCTGCCTCCCTTTTTTAGACAATTCCTCCCCCTTCACTCCCATGGGGTGCACTGCTTGTTTTGGGTCCCACTGCCTCCCTATATAGAACAGCTCAATGGACCCTATCTCCTGATCTACTCTGCCTGTGTTTCTCTCTGTTAATATTTCAAGGCCATCTATACTAGAGATTATAGTCAATCTTCTCTGCCTCATTTCTGCTATTTTATTTTTCTGCCATTGATAGTCTATTTTTTCTCTTCCACTCCACTGTCTGCCTCATTCACTGAGGCCTTTCTGCCACTGTTCCTGAAATGCTCATATTCTTGTTCTCTCTCCCTAGAATGTCCTTCAGTATTTTTTGTAGGGTTGGACTGGTGGTCACAAATTCTCCTAGTTCCTCTTTGTCATGGAAGCATCTTGTTTCTCCATTAATTTCTAGAGAGAGTTTTGCAGATTACATCAATCTGGGCTGGAGATTGTTCTCCTTCAGGGCTTGAATTACTTTACTCCAAGCTCTTCTTGACCTGATGGTCTGTGTCGAGAAGTCTGCCATGATTTTGATGGGTTTTCCTTTTAGGTGATCTGTTTCTTTTCTCTGATGGCTTTTAATATTCTGTTCTTATATTGAATTTCTGGGATCTTGATTATTATGTGTCTGGGTGTAGCTCTGTTTAGGTTGTAGGTGGCTGAAGTTCTGTATGCTGTAGGTGTATGAAGTTCTGTATGCTGTATGCTGTAGGTGGCTGAAGTTCTGTATGCTGTATGCTGTAGGTGGCTGAAGTTCTATATACCTCTGCATTTCATTTCTTTTTTCTATGCTTGGGAAATTTTCCTTAATAATTTCTGTGAATAGCCATTGTAATTCCTCTGTTTTGATTTGCTTCTTCATTCACATGCTCTATTCTTAAGTTATAGATCCTCTTGTCATCTTCCAGTCTTTGTATCTTACTGCTTGATCCCTTGTTATTTTTAAGAGATCTTCCCTTTCATGACCCCACATTGCAAGCCTGTGTTCAATTTTCGATAGTCTGTCTTTGGTTTCTTTCAAGCAGTTTTGCCAGCTTTCTATGGAATCTTTAGTAATCTCTTTGAATCTGCTTCATGAATTCTAGGTTTTTTCTTAATTCTTCATTAAATTTTTCTCTCCTTTTGTGTTCCTCCATTCTTCTGTCTGTGTCTTCTTGAGAGGTGCCCAGCCCTTCTTTTATTAATCTACTTATCTCTTGTTTAATTTGAATTAATATTTCAGTTTTGGTCCTGCTTACGAGGTCCTGAAGATATCTCTTTATGTCCGCTAACACTGTGTTTGATGTTGCATTTTTGCTGCCCTCAATCTCTTTTGATTTACTTCTCCTGGATCAATGTTCTCAGGGTTTGGGGCTGGGGTTTTTTTCTTATTTCTCCCTTTTGTCATGTTTTTGGTTCCTTCCATCCAAGTGTACGGTGTAATTCCCAGACCCTTTTCTTGTAGGTTAAGGCTCCTCTAGAGGGTGCAGGCTAGGATCTTTAGCCCTCTTCAATAGGTTATCAGAGGTTAGAGTTCACCCACGGGCAGTGTGTGCTGGCGTCTCCCCTCCAGACCAGTCAACCTTTGCAGGCCTTCACTGCATCAGGGAATTAATTTGTAGTGACTCACTGGGTCCCTGCCAGGGGTGTGGCCTAGTCCAAGCAGATTCCACCAATCCCCTTGGCAAGGGGAGCAACCAACTGAAGCCACTTCCTTATGGAGTTAGGGCTGTCCTGCCCAAATCCAACATGTCGTTCAGTTGGTTTCACCTTTCCTGTGGGAGGGTCTTATTCCCATCACTCACCACCTGTTGATGCCAGTCCCCGAGAATTGCTGGGCTCCCCAACCTCTGACTTCAGCGCGGCTGCAGTGCGAATTCATGGTGCCTCTGGTTGGGTTGTGTGCAGGGCTGGTCCGGGCGAGCCGCATGCAAGGCTGTTCAGCTCTGCGCTCCAGCAGCTCAAGCCAGTCTCTTTGGCACCAATCGCTTGTTCAGGTGGGGCAGGAATTCAGGTGGCTCAAGGAGGGCGCCATGCTCGCTGATCTTATCTTCTCTAATAGTAGCCCCAGGACCACATATTCGAGTGGCTTTTTGCACTTTAGTTTCTTCCTGGGTTGTGAGAATCCATCTCTCTCTGTTTGGGTCTCTCCAGGGTGTTTTATTCTAGCATTTGAGCTGTCTCTCTCAGAGAGGGTCCCTCTCCTGCTACCTACTGGTCCGCCATCTTTTTCTCCCCCCCCCGCTGCTTTTGCCATCTTGTATGTTTTTCCTCTGCGATGTCCCTCTGCCAAACCACCTGCCTAGAACCCAATCAGTTATAAACTGAAACCTCTATCAACTGTGAGCTAAGTTAATCCAACTCCCTTTAACTTTGGATGTTGTATTTTGTCTGTAAAACAAGAGAAAAGTAACTAAGACACAACAAGGAAACAAGACTATCACCAGTCCTTTGTAACACTGTACTCAAAACAGCAAGAGCAATTAGGCAAAAATCAAAAGGGGATGTGCATAGGAAAGGAAGAAGTCAAATTATCATTATTTGCAGGTGACAAGATCCTCAACATAAAAGACCCAACCCTGCTTAAAGATTCTTAGAATTAATAAGCAAATTTATTAATGTACCATCATACAAAACCAACATGAGAAAAAATAGAATTCCTGTACACTAATAATGAACCAACTGAAAAAGAAATTAAGAAAAAATAGCATTCACAATAGCACCAAGAAAATATAAATACTTAGGAATTAACCTAACAAAGGAAATGAAAGATCTCTATAAAGATAACTACAGCACTCTGAACAAATAAATTGAACAACATTACAAACAGGAAAGATAGCCCCTATTCCTTGTTAGGCAGAAAAATGAAGTCAAAATTGCCATCCTTCCAAACTAATGTACAGATACTATGCAATTGTAATAAAAATCTTCCGCATAACTCAGAAACCTAAAATTCACTGGAAACAAAAGAAACCCAAAATTGCAAAAACAATCCTGACAGGAGAAAAAAATGTTAAGTGGGGTCAGGGTCACAATTCCAGAATTGAAGTTATGCCACAATGCTTCTGTGATAAACATAGCAAGATACTGGCACAAAAGCAAGCATGAATACCAGTGGATTGAGATAAAGGATGCAGAAATTAACCAAGCACATTCAACTGTTTGATTTTTGACAAAGGGACCAGAAACATACAGTGGAGGAAAAATAGGCTCTTTAATGAATGATGTTGGGAAAAATACCTATCCACATGCCAAGACTGAATCTAGACCCACATCTCTCACCATGTTTTAAACTAAAATCAAAATGGATCAAAGAACTAAATGTTAAACCAAAAACACTTAACCTACTGGAAGACAAAACAGGTAAAACTCTTAAAGCCATAGACAGAGGCAAGGACTTTCTGAAGAGAAGCCTGGTTGCATAGACAATAGTAAAGATAATCAACAAATGAGATCAGATCAGGTTAAAAAGCACAGCAAAAGAACCAATAGAGTGAGAAACAACTTACAGAATGAGAAAACATTTTTTTGACCAAAGATTAATATCTAGAAATTATAAAGAACTAAAAAAAAACAGACGTCCAAAATAAAAGACCAATTACATAGTGGGCAACTGAAGTGAATAGGCACTTTACAGTAGAAATAGCCAATAAATACATGAAGAAAATGTTCAAACATCGCTGGACATTAGAAAAATGCAAAGTAAAACAAAACTTTGATTCCACCTTGCCCAGAATCACCAACAAATGAAATAATAACAAATTTTGGTGAGGCTATAGGGAAAAAGGAAACTTTCTGCAATGTTGCTAGGAATGCAAACTATTATAAACAGTATGAAGATTCCTCAAAAAGCTGAAAACAGAAATTCCATTTGACTCAACTATTCTCCTTCTAGGTATCTTTGCAAAAGAGTTAATGACATCATATTACAGTGATACATACATACCCATGTTTTATAGTAGCATAATTGAAAACAGTTAAATCTTGGAAGCAGTATTTATATCCATCAATAGAATGAGTGGATAAAGAAAATTGGTTTTTACACACAATGGAGTATTGCTCTGCCATAAAGAAAGATAAACTTGAGTCATTTGTATGAAAATGGATGCAACTTGAGGCCATAATTCTAAGTGAAATAAATTACAAGCTTAAGTACCACATGGTTTCTCTGATAAGAGAAATAAAAAATATAAACATTGAGCAAAATAAAAGATAGATTATAGCCAGTTGGGAAGCAGATCCTTCTAAAAAATGAAAGGATCAAGAGATGGAGGGAAGGGCAAGGAAGGAGAATGAAAGAGGATGAAAAAAGGAATTATAATGTGTTATGTATTTGTACCAACTCCACACAAAGAAAGTAAACATTATATGTTGTAAACACATACAAAATAAAAGAGAGAAGGGAATCAAGAGACAGATGAAAGTAGAGGAAGGGTAAGGAAAGAAGAAAATAAAAAGGAATTCAAATATGCTATGTACCATTTCCCACAATGAATATAAATATTATGTAATACAATATTATGTACTACAAACATCAAAAATTTCTGTTCTTTCAAAATTCTCTACATTGGCTACAATTCTGGGCTTTTTGTTTTTTCATGTTAGTAGAGTTCTTTTCATCAGAAAATTTGGGTTATACACACACACACACACACACACATATATATATATATATATGTGTGTGTGTGTGTGTAGTCACATGTATACAGTGAAGGTAAAGACAGTAAGGAGCAGAATAAGGAGAAAGCAAAATGATTGAACATTAGTTTTCTGATCATCTTTTGCAGTTTTCCTTTGCAAGGCTAATAAAACATTCAAACAAAAATTCCTGTGTTTCACATATCAGGTAAGGAAGCAGATGCTAGAGAACCACCACTAATAAAACAACCACAATCACCAAAACAAAAAACTTTCATTATGTTAGACAGATGGTTCCGGCTCTCTCATTCTTTGTCTTGCTTCTTGGTACTGGAATACACTGTGTTAATGCATGTGAGAGAAACCTCTGCAGACAGCTTCACAATCAGATCAGAACTCTAGTGTTAGCTCTCAAGAGATTTCCGCTCATCCTAGCCACCATTTACCAGCTAACTGAATCCTTCTTTCATTTCATCCCCATGATACTAGTGGGTGAGGCATGGGACTGGCCAAGGGAGAGCAGTAGGCAGACGCTACAGCTTAAGTGAAATCAGGTGTTACCCTCTTTGAACTGAGATCTGGAAAATGTCAGTTAAGTAACAGTTATTGATAGCTGAACACTCAACCTTTCTTACTAGGCTTAGCTTTCTCTTTCCTTTCAAGAAATATTTAGGCTTTCCCTTTTCCTCTAATGCTGCTCTATTTCCTTCATATCACTGAGTAAGAATTTCTATTTCATAGATGTTCATCTGACATTATCTAAGAATTTTGAAAATTAGAAAGGTTTAATTAACGGAACCCACAAATGCCCCCCCCAAATAACATCTCTAGTGCTTTTGGTAACCTAGGCTTCCACCTGTGGAGGAAGTATAAAATATTTCATGGAGGAGTAGGGGAGAGATGATTGAATCTTGATTCTCTTCTTCATATGCAAAGAACTACCGGCAAAAATGCAGCACAGAAATTTGATAACATTAGTGTTTTAAATAAAGTGGAGAGAACATTCTTCCTTTTTTTCTTCTGCTAGGTCCATCTGGAACTATTCCATCACAGAATTGCAATCCAAATTGCAGAAACACACAAGTACACATGCATAGTAGATGTATGATCATGTTTATTGTGTTCGGTTGATTTGCATAATGTGCCTCAGCATGTTCTGGCATTGAACCAAGTAACAATGGGGGAGGTCTGACAGTTCTATCTTTACTATGATACGGCTTCTTAGAGATATGGCTCCACACATACTTGAGGAACTGTTGTCTGTAGACTTCATTCCACGTATTTGAACAGGAAGTATTTTATGAAAGGAAACCTGAGAGAATATTTCCTTATCTACCAAAAACAAGGAAAAAAGACAAGGCAAACAGCTAAACAGTACAAATACAAGATGCTCAATTAAGTTCAAATTTCACATAAATATGTTTCATGTAAGAGTTGGATCACAATTATGTTAAAAGATTATCTGTGGTTTACTTAAATTTGATATTTAAGTGGGTTTCCTATATTTATCTAGCAATTCTACTAAAGGCTCAGTAAGGTAAAGATACAGTTGTTAGAAAAGAAGTAGAATTATCAAGAAGTTAGAGAGTGACCAAAGAACCAAGATGAAGTAATAGCACTAAAATTTAAGGAAGGAAGTCTCCAAAATAAGGTGATATAACACTGAAACTTAAAAACTATAGATAGTCAATAAAAGAAGATAAAGACTAAAAATTACTGCAGTGACTCAGAGACTATGGATTTTAAAAGAAAAATTCTAAAACACAGTGGCCTTCAGTGTCAAAGGACAGGGGCAGGACACGGTTAAATATGTGGGGCGGGAGGTGAGGTATAGCAAATAAGTGGAAGGGCATGCCTTGCCACAGATGGCACTCATAGTTCCTGTTTTTCCAAGTTCCTATCAAACATACTCTTAAGTATTTTGTTTTCACGGAACAAAAGAGATTATCCTATGTTTCATTAATTACATACAGCATGCTTCATGTTTTATCATTTTTCCACAACATGTAATTGTTTTCTCCTTAGAATAGTAAGATATAATGAACACTGAAATTGACTGATGCAGAGTAGGCATTAGAACCCAGAAAAGGGAGCAAATAAGATGCTATTGCAGATACAGTGTGAAGCCTTAACAAAAGGTTGTTGAATTTGGCCATCAGATGATGTCTAATGAGCTTCAAGAAAACTACTAAGGCGAGCATGGTGGCGCACACCTGTCATTCCGGCACTCAGGAGGCTGAGGCAAGAGAACTGCTGTGAGATCCAGGCAGCCTGAGCTACAAAGTAAGTTCAAAGCCCCAACTGCATAGCAAAACCCTGTGTAAAAGAGGAAAAAAGCAAGAAAGAAAAGAAAAGAAGGAAAGAAAGAGAAATAGAAATAAAGAAAGCAAGCAAGCAAGAAAGTAAAGTAATAGAACTGGAAGCCAGATCCCCCCGGTATTGAAAACTAAAAGTGGTAAGAGTCAAAACAGTGCATATAGACTATATGTTTAGCATATATGCTATTATAGGAGAAAATAGGCAGACTTTTTTTTCTTATAAGGAATAAATTCCAGATAAGGGTTCATTTACCTTATGCATAAACTTCAAATATTTGATTAAAATACCTGTTAAATGGCTATTGCCTCTCAGAAAAATTGCCTTTATAGACGAATGGAATTGTGTTGCAGAGATACTTCTACTTAGCTAAATAACCCTTCAGTTCCTCAAAATTATACCACTTCTTTCCAAAATAATTTCATACCTGTCTTTCATATTATATTGCCCATGGAGTGAATGTTTAAATCTAGGTCTAAAGAGATTGCAAGCTTCACCTCATATTGAATGGCTAGACAGAAACAGAGTCATGAATCAAAGTTTTTGGTATCTAATTCCATATTCCTTATACAGAACTTTTTTTTTCTGTGACTTAATTTCCAGTTCAGATTTTCCACTTATTTTCTAGCATATATAAAATGACAATACCTCTTGGAAAATGCCCTGTTTTACATATTTTTTATGCTATCACAGATATGTACAACTAAATATTGAAATAGGTCAAATCCTGTGTCTGTTGTTTCAGGTACATAGGTATTTCTGCTAGAATATAGTTTCATCATCCTATCCAAAACAGTTTTCTTTTTCAACCAATAAATCCAATCTTTAACTATTTTCTTTTCCTCTTTTTTATCCATCAAGGTGAAAATAGGATGTGTCTGTACTTGTATAAATCGAAGTAAAATCTGTGTTATCCCTTTCAATATACTGAAGAGTTAAATGGGAACAATTTCAGCTTTGTTTCTCTTCTCCACTCCCCCAACTCCAATTCACCAATAACTTCCCATAAACCAAACAAAAGAAAATTTCAGACTTACTTTGTGACTAGGTCTCCTTGGGGAAACAGCCTTCTTACGGAGTTGGAAAGAATAAAGAGTATTTTTGAACTTACAACCGCCTGAAAACATCATGTCTACAAAGTGTGGTTGGCATTTTTATGCATTTAAAAGAGTCCAATGAAGCCCAGCCCTGTACAAACTCCTACAAAAAATGAAGAATGGGAACTGGTTTTTGCTACCCAGGGTTCAGAGTGCTGGTTATTGCTCCAACCAATTGCAAAAAGAAGACCTGTCATTTATAGATAGTTCCAAAGTCTTGCATTAGCAAAAACACCATGAAGACTGGCCCTCACCCAAAGAATTCACTCAGAGAGACATTTAATATGTAAACATATTTGAGTAAACAGAGCTCAAAGAGAACAGCTCTGAAGGAAGCCTTTGAAAAGGTCTAAAGAAGATGAAATGAGGAATGTTGTTACTTAGTGCCTATTAGACAAATGCTTGCCTTAGCTGTTCTCCAGCATGCCTCAAAATGTGGCAAAGTAATAACGACATGCCTACTTCACAGACAAAATAAGTCAGAATGTAAACTTTTTAGCCTTTAGGCCAATGGGTCTTTCCCAAAGTTTGTGAATGCCCTGTTTCCTTCAGCATGGAGACCCATTTTCCCTCCGGGACATATCTACTGCTCCATTAATAATGTTGAATCCTTTAGATTTCAGATGTTCCCTTTAACTGTTATACCAGTTAAGTTTGGAATTTCTGTTCTTCCAAATCCTTATATTCATTGATTCATAGCCTTGTGCTAGGTAGAAAATGACAAGTCATTGTTACCATTACAGAAGATAACATTCTATATATTAACTCTTCTGGGGTTATGGGTACTTTCTGTTGTAAAATCAACTGAACAATGGAGTTAAATAATTTTTTAGGTATCCATAACTTCATTTCTTATAACTGATTTATTTACTTCTGATATTCATCTACACATGTAAATGCAGTTATTCATTCAAGAAAATAATACCAAGCACCTGCTGCTACATGCCAGATATTGTTTTAAGCAATGAGTTCATAACAGTAATCAAGACGAGCAAGGGCCTGCTTTCAATTGACCTACATTCTAAACATGTCGAAAGGAAAGAGTTAGAAGTGAAGGAGGTGACAGGCAATAAATATACAAGATAAATTCAGATGATGATAAATCCCATGAAGACAAGAAAATAGGTTAATGTAATTGAGAATTACTTTTGTTTGAGAAGTCCTAGAGAATGCTACCCTGAGGTGAGGTGTTGAAGTGTCACATTTGAGCCAGGGCCCAATAATGGCAAGAAACTAGCCAAGTACAGATCTGGGAGAAGAATGTTGTAGGTAGAGAAAATATCAAGTACAAAGGCTTTGAAATGGAGCAGGTCTGGAATGTTTGAAAAACAAAACGAAAGCCAAGACTGTTGAATCCTAATGACAGGAAGTAGGAAGTAGGACATGAGTTCTGAAAAATCCCAGAGGCAGGCTGAAGCTGTTACAGTATAAAGTCCTACATGGGGAATTTCAAGAACTGTCACTTTTTAAGGTTTTTTTCATAATTCCTAAATATTTTAATGTTTTCTTCCTAAGATCAAAGATAATTTTAAAAAAAGATCAAAATCAGAAAATGATGCTAAAATAGTATATTATCTAATTTATAGATCTTTCTTAAATTTTGCTGATGATGCCAAACAAAAGTCCTTCATAGATTTTTTACTAATGAAACTTAAGATCATACATTATATTTAATTTTCATGAATGCTTATTGTCCTTTAACCTGGTTTCTCTTCATCTTTTGTTTTTTATAATATCAATATTATAAAAAGTTTATTTAAACCATTTATTTTTAGTATGTCATTCAGTTTTTCCTTGAGATTATATTCGCGCTAGAAAAAAATTACCCTTCTCACCATAGTATAGCAGGAGGTACATGGTGTCAGTTTGTTCCATCACTATGTTACATAGGATGGAATTTTTTTAAACATTTTTTAAAATTTTATTTTATTTTAAAAGGGAAAATTAAACGCAAGAAAACAGAACAGAATGGGATATAAGAAAGCATAAATTTCAAAGCTAGACAACCAGAGATCTTCACTATTTGTCATATTGTCTCGTTTTCTTCCAAATGGGTGTCCTCATCTTTGCATATGGAGAGCTCATACTAAATAACATAGCCAATCTTTTCACAAGATGTGTAGTTCACTGGCTCTCACTTGCTAGGCAGGGGGGAGGGGAAGGGGGGGACACAGGATGGGGGACAGGATGACATGAGATGTCTGATTCTCAGCCCACATGCAGGCAGGATCAGTCACCCCCCAGAGACGGGAAGAGTTCCTTGTTCTCCCGGCACCCCAAGTCAACCGCACTGTGCAGGTCCCGATGCGCCAGGGTCTCTCTCCTTCAGGCCGTGGAAAGTCTGCCACGCTCTCAGCTACCCCCAGAGAGGGGTGGAGTTCCTTGTTCTCCTGGCACCCTGAGTCAACCACACCATGCAGGTCCTGATGCACCAGGGTCTCTCTCCTTAGGGCTGCTGAAAGTCTGCCACACTCTCAGCCGCCCCCCAGAGAGGGGAGGAGTTCCTTGTTCTCCCAGCACCCCGAGTCAACTGCACTGTGCAGGTCCCCATTTGCCAGGGTCTCTCTCCTTCAGGCTGCTGAAAGTCGGCCACACTCACAGCCGTCCCCCAGAAAGGGGAGGTACTCCTTGTTCTCCAGGCACCCTGAGTCAACCTCATGGTGCAGGTCCCGAGGCGCCAGGGTCTCTCCCCTGCAGGCCCCCTAAAGTCCTCCATACTCACCTGCTATTTCTTTCTGATGAATTGACCATTCCATTTCCAAAGTTCTGAAATGGCCAACAGACCACAGAAAGAATTCTCTTTAGGCTCCTGTTTGAAACCAGCAGCTACAGCAATCTGCTGGCCTTGCTTCAGGGCCACAGGATGGAATTTTTAAAAGGCATGTTTTGCCAGAAAGACTCAATATATACATATACTTTG